>KV454645.1:0-155103 GCA_001662585.1 Pseudogymnoascus sp. WSF 3629
CTATTTCTAGGCTATATAGTCTTTAGATAACTCTTTACTTCTAAGCTTATAACTACCTTTATAGTAGTAATAACTCCTATTATAAAACCTACTTTATTAAAGTTATAGATGTCTTGCTCTAAGATGCTATATTTTATAACTATGTTTTATATAAGAGAGAACTACTCTTAAATTATCTTTAGATCTTTACATTTTGCTCATTTATAATCGTACTTCTAACTAAACTTTGCTTTGATTTCTATATGACGCTTAATGAAGTTAGTAGTCTAGTTCTTCCTAATAGGGCTCTTACCTCATTTAGAGAGTAGAAGGTTAGCCATTTCTTATATAGCTTATAGCTAGGGTAGAAATCCATGTGAATCTAGGTTAAGAATGTACTAAACGAGAGCTGACTCTTTGTATGAAGTCAAATTCTATGATTTAGGAATAGAATCGCGTCACAAAGTCATTCCTTTAATTCGTTAATGTAGTGTTGTTTAAGGGATATCGTACGATGCTACAGCTACTTAAACACCATGAAACTAGCCTTGTTTAATTGCTTAGATAGCTTGTAGTATTCTATCCTCCTGATTAGAGGATTTAGCTTGTGTTAGTTGTAGCATGTTGACTTTTGTCAGGTTGACGCGTTTTGGTGTTTTCATGGCCCACTCACTTGTGTGGCCCACTCGCTTGTGAAATACGTTAATTATTAAATAATCTTAAAAATCCCCCACCAACAAAAAATAATAATTAATCAACCAATAAACCAAACAGATGGTAACAAGCTCCACGAGAGACACAAATATCCTACCTCTAACCCCGAGAACCTGAACGTATACGACTCCCCTCTCAAATAAACCAGCCTAACTCCTTATCCCATATCACATATACCCTCTGTGACCCCTTTAATATCTAGTAACTTTAAAACCCCAACAACAATATAAAAAGAAATTATAAATCGACCTATAAAATCAAACGGAAACAAGTTCGACAAGAGAAATAAATATCCTACTTTCAATCCTAAGAAGCTGAACACGTGAAACTCCTCCCTAAGCCAATCCCGCCGACCCCTTATCCCATATCATACCCTCTGTAGCCCTTCACAAAATACACAACGCAACAATCTACTCCCATCCTCTTCCCTGCCCGAGCAGTTAGAACGGTAAATTCAAAGACAAACGTTTCTAGAAATAGATATAAATATATCATTAACAATCATATACATCTAATATGTAAAAATATACACTACTTCTAAATCATCTATACATATTTACTCGCTCCCTTCAAATTTCCCGCCCCAAGAACTCCAAAAATCCAAAAACAAATATCATATATATACCATATATACTCCGCCTACAGATCCTTCTCCCCCCTCTCCCCCCTCTCCTCCGTATAAACATCCGCCTTCCAATTCACCAAACTCCTCTCACTCCCCTCCCCACTCACCCTCGGCGCCTGATGCCCCTGCACCCTCACCGTCCTCTCCACCGTAATCCCATTCCCATTCCCATCCACCTCATCCCCATTATCAATCGCCGAGTGCCCAACCCTACTACGCTTACTCTGGCTTAGCTCGCTGAGCGCATGATCGTAGCCACCGCCAGATGCGTTGTTGCGGCGCGTGGTGCGCTCGCCGCGCGACGAGGACAGGAAGTGCGGGACGGCTTTGGCGATGAGGGGTTTGATGGCGGGAAGGGAGGCGCAGGCGAGGGCGACGTTGATTTCGATGCCGGACCAGATGCCGGCGTTGACGCCGTCGAGGGCGGTGTCGGGGGAGACGGAGATTTCGTAGAGGGATTTGAGGCGGATGATGGAGGTGACGCAGACGCTGGCGTAGATAGTTAGTTGTGTGCACTTTGAAGAGGGGTATGAGGGAGGAAAAAAGGGGGAAAGAGGGGCTTACAAGGCGCCGAATCCGAAGACAAACATGAGTCCTATCTTCTGCTTCTTTGGAAGTTGCAGCTGCTTGAGCAGTGGCATGGGGATAGCGAAGATGATGATGTCGGTAGCGATGTTGACACCAGCATTGGCGAACCAGAATTGCAAGCGGTTCATGCAGTGGCCCTTGATGGTCTCGTCCCAGAAGGCGGCGACGGGGATGCACATGAGGATTGAGCCGATGATGGTCCAGAGGCCGTAGACGACGAGGACGCCGAGCATGATGTTGCAGAGGCGGTTGATGAGCGGGGTGGTGAAGATGCGCTTGTACTGGAAGACGATGGAGAGCTTCGTGAGGATGAGAGACGTGTTGTAGCACGGGATTGTTCCCCAGAGGCACTTTACGAAGGTTGGGATGTTCTCCGGAGGGATCGTGGCAAACGGCGTGCCGAGGCCATATTTAATTTCTATTGTACTCATCAGCACAATTCACTCTTTCAATATCGTCTCCTCTAGAAGGGCACTCACGCTGAAAGATAACCACACAAAACAGAATCGAAGCCAGCTGTCACTTTGTCAGTATTTCGTCCCTCCCCGGACCAATCAAGGCAAGACTCGACTCACCAGTGCTCCAAAAGAGAGGTAATCGTCAACACCAAGAATGCCAATGCGCGCTCTTGTGATAACCCGCGTGACGACGAGGATGCCAGCGATAATAGTGAAGAGCAGAGACGTGACAACGAGCGGGATGACCGTCTGGACGTATACCATCTTGCCGAGTGAGACTCGTCTCTTCTGCGCCCGGCGTGGAGAGAGCGAGAGTGACGATCGAAGACGGCGGAGGCGGAGAGGGAGAGGGCGAGGAGTAAGGACAGGCAGTTGAAGTCGACAACTCAACTCGACGCCGTCGCAGAGGGTGGAGATGGAAGTGTATAAACCTTCAACAGCGGCGACTGGCACGTTCGTTTTACGACTCAATAGAACCAAAAACCCCAATGTCTCAGTCCGGCGTGCGATGGGTCCAGTTTATCACCCAATCACTACTACGCAGAGCATGTATCGTATAGTACCAACGTGCACTACCACCTAACACCGGCGGTACTTCCCTCCTTCCCCATCTCTCCTAGCAAAAAGCAAGAAAATCACCGTGCCTGTACCTTTTTGATCCGCCTTAGCTCTTACCTTTAGCTTGTTGTCTTAGCTTTTACCCTCGGCAGCGTGGTGAGTGGAGCATCGCGCGCGGTGCTGATGTTCCGGCGGCGCGGAGGGACCGAGGCGGTTTAGGGCTGTGCTAGTCAGTGGAAGCGAGGTAGTCTACATAGTGGGAAGTGGGGAGTGGGGGGTGGTTAGAAGGTGAAAAGAGGGTTTTGTTGCGAGAGAGCCGTTTGTGATTTTGGTTGCAACAGTGGTATCATCGTCATCCAGGGTGCTGGAGTTGTGGTTGTTAATAGGGGTATTATACGCCGAGCGGTGTTTGCGTTGATTGATGCTATACTCCAGCACACAGCTTCGTATAGACTTATTCATGATCTCCTGCACTACACTCCAGTTCACATGGATGCATCATACCCTCACCCACCTCAAGCCCCCGTGTAGCACATTCATACCCCTGCAGTACTATAGGTCACATCGGAGCAAAAAGCAAATCCCTGAGTAATCCCTGAGTAATCCCCAAGGTAACAAACCCCTCCCCTTCCCCAGCAAGGCAGAGATTTTCCCTCTCCCCTCCCTGTCTCGGGGAAGATTTGCACACTTAGTCCCTTGCATCGTGCATCACTTCCTTTTTGTGGCTTCGGAATCACAGCGAACCGATCCCCGAGGACCACGGCGAGCGCCCATGTAGCATCTACCCATACTATGCCCTAAACCAACTATAGAACGCGTAAGCAATCCCCTACCCCTACCCCTACCCCTGCCTCGTCTTCCAATCCGAGCTTCCGGGACCCATCCAGCCCAATGGGCGGGGTCGGATTAAGGTAGTGGCTAACGGACAACCTACTTCTAGTAGTAATCAGCGCCGGCTCTCGCATGCTTGACTGGGTTAAGGCTGGTAGGGTAGTGCTAAGGGCCCTAGCGCGACCTTGGTCTTGCTATTGTTGCGCTAGGTGTGCTAGGAGTGCTAGGAGTGCTAGGAGTGAGCTTGGAGGGGGTGTTGCGGGTGTTGCGGGTGCTAGGGATTGGCGCTATTGATGCATGCTAAGACTGTGCTGGCGTCGGGTGGACGAGGGAGGGAGGGCGCGACGGTTGGTCGTGCGCTGGGGGCTGGGCACCTGGGCGGTGGGAACTGGGCGTTTTTGGGGCCACCCACCAGCAGCTGTGCTAGGGGGGGGAACTCAAATCATCCTACTTCGTAAAACTGGAGGAGGTACATCTACTTTCTTCCACGGAGAATTTGCATCGACCAGAGATAAGATTAATGTTATGTATGTACCCTGCTATCTACCTCGTGGAGTATGTACGGAGTATACTCTATCTATATGCACAAACCCCCCATAAAAAACGTCCCTCCCCAAACTTTCCAAATTATGAACAAGTAAAAACGCCCGCTCAACCCCCACTTCCTCCAGGCATTCGCTCGCGTAGCTAATCATACATAATTAAAGGCAAAAAAAGCATGTGTCAGCGAAAGCGACGTAAGAGAAAAAGGCCCGCCGCGCCCACGATCTAGATCCCCCTGTTGTATTTTTGGCGTCGTATTTTTGCGTCGCATTTCTTTGCTCGGACGCCTCTTTTTTACTTCGCCAATAGTGTGCTCAAACAGATGCATGCATGCGCTCAGACTAATGAGCAGATTAATGGGCGGCAGATACCGATGTCGCACCGGAGTTCCCAAACAGCTCCTCGTCCTTTTCGGCAGGGTGGTCGATATGGTTGTTGAACTCCTTGACGGGGTCGACGAGGAAGATGGCAGCTGTGAAATTCATTAGTCTCGTGATCCTAGAAATAATAGAACTGCAAATATAGACGTACCAACAGCAGCGGCAACTGTGAAACAGCCGGCAGCGACCCAGATGAACCTAAAGCCCAAAGTGTACGCCTCGCGGAGTCCCCCAAGACCAGCACCGATGACCTGTCCAGTGACGCCTGGAATTTTTCCGAGAGCGGCAACGTTCTGGTTGTTTAGCGCGGTGATGAAGTCAGGGAGCGAGGACTCGGGCAGGCCGAGAGGTAGGACGGCGGCAGCGATCTTGGGGCCGAGATTGGTGTTTAGCTTGCCAGTGAGGATGGCGTTGTCTGCATAGATGTTAGTCGGGGGGGAGCTGGGAAAATAGGGTAAAGGGACTTACAGATAGCCAGACCGATGGAACCGCCGAAAGAGCGAACGGAGATCATGAGTCCAGATGTCGTAGCAATAAGCTCACGGGGGGTAGACAGCTGTGCAACGGTGACGAGCGTGCAGAGACACGTTCCGAGACCAATACCCAAGAAAACGGGGTATCCCCATACGTGATCACCGCTTGACGGGCCAGCCGTAGCCATGAGGATGAAGAAGATGATCATGCTAACGAAAGCGATCACGGTTGGGATCTTGACCTGCTTCGTAATCGCGCAGTAGGTGCCCGCGAGAACGGCGAAGATGGCGTAGAGGATGAAGTTGACTCCGTAGCGGGCACCGACGCGTAGCGGGTCCGTCTCGTAGAGAATGGATGCCTGGAAGGCGAAGTAGTTGTTCGCAGCGAAGAAGACGAGGCCCTCAACAAAGACACCGAACAGCGCAATGGAGAAGTTGCGGCCGTTGCTGAAAAGGCCGTGGTGGAACATGCCATCCTTCTTGAAGCGCGTCTCGTAGACGATCAGGGCTGCGATGAAGGCAAGACCGATGAAAAAGGGCACCATGATATGGACCTCTGGCCAATCGTATGGGTTTTGCGACCAGGAGAGACCCATGCAGAAGAGGACGAGGCCCGCAGTGAGGAAGAAGTAGCCGACCCAGTCGAGCTTCTTCAGCTTCTCGATGTGCGTGAGTCCGAGCTGTGTTGGCAACGGCGGTGGGTTGTATAAGACAAGGCAGAGGATTGTCGCGATGGCGTAGATAGCAGTCGCAAAGTACCAGTAATTCCTGAATCCCTCCGGGTTGGTGCGGGTCATGGCACCTCCAACGAGGAGAGCTACCAGACCTCCCAACGAGGCCGCGACGTTATCGGCAGCTTGTGCGTAAGGTCTGTACTTTCGGGGCAGCACCTCGGAGGTGACTGCGTGGAGTAGAGGCTGGACACCATATGAGATTCCGGCAACGCACTCTCCCGCAATGGCCATGTTCATGGTGTCTGCGCGCGCAACGATAATGGAGCCGACGGCACCGCAGAGGGTGAGGAGGATGAGAAACCATCGGCGACCCCAGTAATCGGCTGCTTGGGAGACCGGAGGAGAGAGGACGGTGGTGAAGATGGCAACGGCAGAGGTGAGCCAGGTGCTGTTGGCATTGCCGCCGACTACCTTTGCAATATCTTGTGCGCGCTGGAAAATAAGTCAGAGGGGCTCGCTAATCGGGATTTTAGGATGGGCAACATACAGCACCTGCGCCAACAACGTTGATGAGCTGCGCAAAGTAGATCAAGCAGACTGCGAAGACCGTGAGCCACGTCTTCGCATGAAGGCGCGGCTCGGGCTCGTCATGGTCCTCAATGCTGGCCGAATTGTCGCGATATGTCTTCTCGTCGACCTCGTTATCGGAAACCACATTCTCGGCAGGGGTTGCTGCTGTAGGCGCCGACGCCGAATCCACAGGGGCGGCCTTCTCTTGAACGGGAACACCTGCGTCCGCCATCTCTACAGACGATATGAAGTCAATTGGAGAGAGAGTTGTTGATCTGAACACGGAAGGAGAGAAAAGAGGAAGGGCGCAAGGGAAAGGATCTATAGCAACGGGGAGTCTGGAATTCGTCGTCTCGACGCGGAAGGTATCAGCAGCGGGGGAACGCTAGGACGAGGAATTCGACATTGCAATCTCGAGTTTTATGGGGCAAGAGCTACTATTGATCGTGATTGATCCCCATTGCAAGCGATTATTCATGGTTCAGCTGCAGTCACCCTGTAGCCACGCCGTGGCGGACTCGTGCGGCAGGTTCGTCCCCACTGAATGATGTTCCCTGAATGTTCCCACTGAATGGGCGGATTGGCAGTGACATTGGCTGATGGTCGCTGTGGAGATGTCAACCACGAGGGCGAGGAGAGACAGTGAGAGGGCCCCTTCCTTGCCCGTTCGTTGCCCCTTCCTTTTCTAGCGTTTCGGTGGAGATTCCCAAGGAAGAATGGCGTGTGTCTGACTATTCGACTATTCAGTTAGAAGACTCAGTTAGAAGCTCTAGTAAACTTGCTATATTTCGTAGTATCTAGTAGTATCCAGTCATATCCAGCCGGAGATTCCGCGGCAGATTGAGTCGGAGAGTAGAATATAGTATAGTACATGCATACGTATAGTAGTATTGTAAAACCAGGACTCTGTATTTGGAAATTTGGCACTCTACCATGTTGGTGCATTTACGTATGAAGTTGTGTACGAGTACTTTACATTTCCGTGGGGGGTCAATGCGTGCCGTTGTACCTATACGCTGACCCGTGAACCCTGACTCCAAACCCTGACATCAACCCTGACATCAACCCTGACATCAACCCTGACCGGTACCCTGGCCGGCACCCTAGCTGGTACCCTGGCAACGCTGTTCCGTCCGAGTCTAAGCCTGTAAAACCCCCTGTGGCTTCGGCATTTTAGCGGCTGATCCCTGTGCGCTAGTGATGTTGCTAGTGATGTTGCTAGTGAGCTTACTGATACACTACGGCATTCAGGCTCCGTGGGATTACGAGCACGTTGCAAGCACGTTGCGTCCATACCAAAACACCCATTCTCAGTCAGGGGAAGAACGACCGCCGTCCATACGGAGTGGACCAGCGGACTAATTTACTTGTACTCCATAAACTTACTCTTGCAGCCAAGAATATCAGGATCACAAACCTATAAACCTCCTCCATCATTAATCAGCTTCATCCTATACTAGTATCTCATATCCTATAGCTCCACCTTGAACATTGTTTTTCCGTTCTCCCCTCCATCTCCATCCCCAACCTCAAAAACTACCCCCCCTCCAAACCCTCAAAACAACCCCTCCACTCCCACCCTTCCCACCCCAATCAACCACCCACCATGTCCACCACCTCCCCCCTCAACATCCTCATCATAGGCGCCGGCATAGGCGGCCTCGCCGCAGCCCTCACCCTCCGCCGCGCCGGCCACCACGTCCAGATCTACGAGCGCTCCAGCCTCAGCAACGAGATCGGCGCCGCCATCCACGTCTGCCCGAACGCCTCCCGCGGCCTAGCAGCCCTCGGTCTCGACCCCGTGGCCGCGCGCTTCGTGAACGCCAAGAAGAGCTGGCGCGCTGACAGCGTGACGCTGACGTGCTTCCATGAGGCGGATGAGGGGTATATTGCTGGGAAGTTCGGGGCGCCGTGGTGGTGGTGCCATAGGGTCGATTTGCATGAGGCGTTGAAGGTGTTGGCGCTGGGGGAGAAGGGGGTGGGGAAGCAGGCGGTTGTGCATTTGAAGAAGGAGGTTGTGAGTTATGATGCTGAGGCGGGGTCTGTGACGTTTGCGGATGGGAGTGTGGCCACTGGTGACTTGGTGGTTGCTGCTGATGGTGTGCACTCTAAAGCCGTGGAGACTGTGATAGGGTACCCCAACCCGGCACTTCCGACTGAGAAGTACAACTTCTGCTACCGTTTCTTGATTCCCACTGCTGAGATCGCTGCGGACCCAGAGACGGCCATCTGGACCGAGGGCGATGATGGGAGGATCAAGGTTATTGTTACTGAAGGGCGGAGGCTGGTGTGGTACCCATGCAGGAAGTATGCTTTGTCCAATTTTCAAACTAATCACATTCGAACCGACAGCTGACTATGAGAAGTAATGAGCAGCACAATTTTGTGGCTATCTTCAGCACTGATGATGAAGTCAAGAACGTGGAAGGTGAGCATATTCTCATACCCCAAAAATACTATGCCAAACACAGAAAACATATTAACATCCCACAGATTATCGCACCCCCCTCGAGGTATCCGCCCTCCTAGAAACCTACAAAGGCTTCCACCCATCCGTCCTTGCAGTCCTCAAGTAACTCCTCCCCCCACCCACAAATACCCAATCACATGACTAACACCCAGCTAGAAAAGCAAGAGACATCAAGCAATGGCCCCTTCTCTTCCGCGCCCCCCTCCCAACCTGGCGCCGTGGCAAACTCGCTCTCCTCGGTGATGCCGCGCATCCCATGCTTCCTCGTATGTTTCTCCACCCCCTTCCCACCCTTCACCCCCTTTTGTCACAACCTAACCAAACCAAAAAAAAAAGTGAAACTAACAACCCCTAGACCAAGGCCAAGGCGGCGCCCAAGCCATCGAAGACGGTCTCGCACTGGGCCTGCTCCTCACAGGCGCCACGCCAGAAACCCTCCAATCGCGCCTAGCTCTCTACGAGGGTCTGCGTCTCAACCGCGCGAGCGCAATCCAGCACTTCAGTAACGCAGGACAGGATGAGCCCGAGAAGATTCGGGAGGCGGCTGCGAAGTATATGGATGCTGATAAAGTGCCTAGTACGTATATCCTTATTCTCATCTCCGGTTTTGGGTGGGGTTGAGACAAAAAGAGAGGGGAGAGCTAACGTGTGCGGATAGAAAACCCGGAGGAGTTCTTTGAGTTTAATTTTGGGTATGATGTTATTCATGACGCGAAGTTGGCGTTGCAGAAGGAGGTGCCGGGGTGGGAGGTGCCGGAGGATTTCTTTGAGAGTGAGCCGGGACGGGGGACGTACCCTTAAAGTTGTGTAGAGAGAGGATGGGGTGGGGGTAACGGCGGTTGGTTATGGTGATGAGATATGATAGATACATTGGGTATAGAGGGTAGGTAAAATATTATTAACTGACAGAATGATTATTGGACCGTAGGGATGAAGTAGTTAGGGAAATGAGAATGGAACTCCTTTCCCAAAATAGAATTACACAGACAGTTTATTTCACATGGCACATCTGTAGCAGGATTGTTGAGTTGTGATTTGATGCTAAGGCTAAATGTTCTACTGTGCTATATATGAAGTGGAATAAGCTATAATAAAAACAATCTATTGAAGTTACCCTTTGTGATGCAGCAAGCAAATAGTGATCGCACCTTCTTCTTCTTGTAACTAGATGCATTCTTCCGGTTGAATGTGTACATGGTATAGAATAAGTTAGAGAAGCAACAAAAAACGCGGACTGATTGCTTCTTAAAAGCCAAGCAACTGTATTATCTGTGTATAAGCTTTCGGTGAGGGATTTACTTCGGGGTTGTTGTTTCCATCCGTCTCGTTTCTGGTAGCTTTTGGAACTCGCAAGCGTTCATATGCCATGAATCTCCATTTACGTCTTATTCCTCACATTGAAACTGTAGATGCTGGACTCGGGGGGGTTTTCTCATCCTCCACCGCGAGCTTCTTATTTTCCAAGGCGAGCCTCTCATTTTGCAGAGCGACCCTCTTCTTTTCCAGAGCGTGTCCCTCTTTTTCAATCGCGAGCTTTTTCTTTTCCAGGGCGAGTTTTTCCTCTGCGAGGCTTTTCTCCTTTGAAGCGAGCGTCTTCTCTTCCGCATCGAGCCCCATCTCACCTGAAGCGCGCAATTGTGCCTCGGTGTTGATTTTCAACCCATCCTTCCCAATCTGCTCCAATGAAACCCTCAATGGGCCCAAACCGGATCGTAAGGTCTCGTCATCGAGTTTTGGTTTCTTGCTCAACTGCAACTCTTCGCCGGAGCATCCTACATGTAAAATCAGCGTGAAATTTTAGAACAGGAGGTTTTTCTGCGCCGCACCGTCAGGCGGTGGTCTCTTAAACGTGACATTCTGGACACGTCGTACAGACACCGGTGGAGAGGGAAGCTGCTTGTATTCATGTCGTTTTTGTTCTCTTACTTGCTTCTCGGACCATGCCAAGGGATTAAAGGGTTGTGGGACCCTGCGGAATGATTAGGGTGGGATAGTATCGAGATATCATTTATTCACTCACCTCCTTGGATATTTTATCTCTTCGGGGACATGTTTGGACCACGCAGTTATCAGCTCCAGACCGATATCTGAAGTTGCACCGTAGAACTCGACGGTGGCATTTTTGGGAGCGTAACGTTTGGCCTCGAGGAGTGAGTCTTTACCGTTTTGCGACAAAATTTCAAGCACCTGGGGTAAGTTGAAACGTAGCTTCTTCAGATTACCGAAGAACCGGGTAAAGACATCGTGGATAGCCCAGTGTTGATATTGCATGGACAGGTTGAATTCCGGTGTAAAGGTATCTATCTGGATGCTTTTAACGAGATGCGAATACACATCGAGACCCAAGTCGCAGTATATCGGGTGAATATTATTGTCGCTAGTAAAATGGAAGGTGTTTTCGCCGTAAAGCACGGCGAAGCTCTCACAGGCGACTTCCTTGCTGGTACGGCAAATCTGAGGAGCCAGCCCTAATCGAGTCTCATAAAATCTACAGTCCTTTCCGATCTCGAAGTGTTCGGAGCGTTTCAATTCCACGGGCTTGTGGTAAATGAGTAGATTTCCGTAGATTTTGTCACGGAGTTCACGGGGCAGATCCAAAAACCGAAATACTTCTAGATCAGTCGGATGCTCCATGGCACTAACGGCATTGAAACCGTTCCGTGAAGTCTTAATTATCGTTAGTTGAAGTGAATCGTACCAATAATCAGGCGGGCTCATACGGGGTTCGTGGTTTGATTGCTGGCGAATTCGCTTTCTTCTCCGGTGTCCGATAGTGAATTGACTGTACCCATGATCCAATATTCACAGATGTGGTGTGGCGGGTGCCAATATTGAAGGCTGAAGACCGGTCAGTAACATTTTACTTTCAGAGGCAAGTGAGGACGTTGTAGATATTGGAACGTACCACGTAGATTGAGTCGAGAGTTGGCTGATGAGGGTTGGGGAATGAGGGTTGAAGAGTAAGGGTTGAGAGAGGAAGATGGAAGGTTAATCAGGAGGGATGTGAAATTGAAGTAAGTGACTGGCGAAGGATAACAGAAGTGGAAGGCGCGACCTGACAAAACCAGAAAGGGAAGGGACGAGCACCACCGCACTTTCCCCAAGAAAACATTATTTTCGGTAGTAAGTCTGTCGAAGAACATCTGCAAACTCACATTTACTATCTTAACTCTAAGAACATGAAGAGATTTGCTTATTGTCGATTTGCCCTTGGTTGTGGTGGGTTGATATATTGCTGACTTTGAGGGGCTCTTTCGTCGATTTATCCCTCTCTCTTCCCTTGAATAGTCTCGGTTTAGAGGTTCGCTGCCTCGATATACCTCTCCCAGTTATCCAGCTACACCTAAAATGTAAGATGGAGGTGACGGCTGCACAGACAACAGCAGCATATACCAGCCCTTCACATCGTGTCGTCTCACGCGTACTCTAACAACGCACCCAGGGGGAGCTTGGGAAAAGATTGAATATTTCACAGATATTAGACGCTATCTGAACTATCTTAAGTAGAGAGGATATACACCACCATAACTCCAGCCCGCCCTCATTATATCCCATAAATGTCATTTTCGTATCACATACAGTTCCAATCCCAGGTCCCCACTACCACCAATTCCCCAGACCCGACATCGATGGCCCCCGGTCAGCGACCTGTCCCGCATCATTCTGCAACATAACGTCCCTCACCAAATCATCGAAGTTCTCCCATGAGAAATCATCCATACCACTACTCTCCCCCGAGCTCACCCCCATCTCCATATCCAGATCACCCAACGGCGCCTCCAGCAACCACGGCACCTGGCCCTGCATCTGTCCCGCAAATCCCGGCACTTGGTTTTGGACACCCTGGAACCCCGCGTTCTGCATATTCTGTTGCTGAGCCATCTGCGCTTGCTGGTTCTCGTACTGCTGGAACTGCGCCTGCAGTTGCGTCGGTCCACCCCCAGCTTCCTCGATAGCCGAACTCACCTCCGGCAACTGTGATTCCATCGTGTAAGGCGGTAAGGGGATATCCGGGCCAGAATCGGACATCGGTTCGTCCGGGTACAAGATGCCCTGTTGTAGTGGACGGAGGACTTCGACGTCGCCAAGTTCAGCGGGTTGATGTTGCTGCTCCTCCTGAGACATCGCGCTTGGGCACGCCGACGGCACCGCACATTTATCCATCTCCAAAAAGCCGGGTTTTTGGCGTGACATGTCACCAGCGGCCACGGCAGCAAGGTCTTCCTCGCGCTTACGACGCGCCTTAGCCATCAACCTGCGCAGAGGCAGCCACAGCATCCCATTCTTCGAGCTGCGAGAATGCTTCACTGCGTCATCCCAACTTGAAAACGAGCTATCCACAGCACGCCACGCGCGGTCCGTGACAGGGCAGCGAGGACGATTGCTGATCTCGCGGAGAATATACACGAGGGCGTGCCAGTGGACGTACGTGTGGAACAGCCAGCCCCATTTTTTCGTCGCGGCGCCGGTCTCGAGGAGCCGGCTGTACTCATTGATTTCGATACTGGCGATGAAGAGGCGGTCTCGGATGTGCTGGGGTAGGTTGTCCGGGGAGTCTGGGCCGCGGAAGAAGATCATGATGCTCATCTTTGCGAGGACGAGGCGTGAGACAGTGGCGGCGACCCAGTGGAGCGGGCCGGAATTGAGGCAGTATCGGAGGTATTTTTCCTCGAGGTGAGCGTGCAGATCCCGTACCATTTTCTCCTTCTCTTCGAAAGTGGTAGCATTCGCGAGTTCTTTAGGGGCGTGGATACGGGGTGTTGCGTAAGGCAAGTGCCGCATGACTCTGCAGACCTCGTATCGAATAAGGCAGAATGTCATATCAGACACGCCGACGTGCTCTTGCGGGGGTTCGGTAGCGAGAGGATCAAGATCAACGTCATTAACATTAAGAGGTAAAAGGGTATCGTAGGTGCCATCCAGGATCGCAGGTTCAGAGCCATAGTCTTCGGATGCGCGGACGTCGAGAACGCAAAGCGACCACCATAATCGGCGGCGCATTTCGGTGTCGAAAGGCGAAAGGCCCATCTTGGAGCCGTCGCGGTGGAGACCAAGGCCTATTGATAGTCTGATCGCAAGACCAGCTAGCGACCAGACAAATTTGGACTGATCATGACGGCGAACGCACGTCAGGAAGAGAGAGAATGCTTGTATTATGACCAGCTCCGAGGTGTTGAGGAAGTCAGCTCGGGCGAGAGCCTGCTCGACTCCAAACCTATAGCGATCAATCAACACGCTTTTGTCAGTGCCAAAGTTTGACATGACTTCTTCCTGGCTCATGGATGTTATAACAGAGTAATATATTGCAAAAAGCAACGCCTCTATACTCTTGCTCAGGCTGTCGAGATTTTCCTTGGCCTCCTTGATTGCTTTGGCCATTGTTGGCACGTGGAGGACTTTTGTGAGAGGGTCCACGTTCTCCATAAAGACGTCCCAGAAGAATGGTATCTGCGAAGGCAAGGGGTGCAGAGACCGCAGATCTACCATAGAGCTGGAATAGCCAAACAAAAATCCCTGGTGTCCCATAGGGGATTTTGAACCTGGCATATCGGTGAGCTCTCCATCATCTTCGACTGAAGTATCATCACCATCAAATATCTCTCTGATATCTTCAACCTAATGAGGGTTAGTTACATACTCTTATCCCAGGAGATGGCGCGTTGTTAAGGGAAACGGGCGTTATTTTACGTACCTCGTGGCTTAAAGTTGCAAACAGGTCGCTGTTGACATAATGACTCTTCCCCTCGTCTATAACCAGCTTCCCAAACTCCCGCTTCACCAAATCGGATTCGGGGGGCCCTTCCCCCATATTAGCCATCCGCTCCAACCACTTGGAAGTCATGGTCTTTCCCTCGTCCATCCCCACCACCCTCACAGTCCCCTTCGACGATTGCGGTTTGCCCATTGTACTATCGGGCTCACTGCTCGCATCCTTATCTCTCCACAGTCTATCCTTCGGGCTGTCTGTGGAACTTCTGTGTGTTTCCTCGTCCACCTGGCCACTCAACTCGTGCACGACGCCCTCCAGCCGCCTCAGTCGCTTCAGCAACTCTGTCTCTCTCGCCGTGACTTGCTTTCCTGCCTTCGGCCGCCGCGGCGCACGCCCCGGGCCTGGGTAGTGGCATTCTATCTGCGCCTTGGCGCAGTTCGTGCATCCTGTGCTTATTTTGTCGCATTTGACTTTTCGCTTGCGACACACGTCGCACGACCGCGTATAAAGAGTATTTGATGACTGCAGTGGCGAGTGCGACATTGACGGGGCGAGCACACTCTTGTCGTCTGCACCGTTACTTGTGCCGGGATTCGAGGTTCCGTCGCCACTGAGGGGATTCGACTCGTGGTGGAGGGGTTCCATCGGGGGCGGCAATTAGTTGTGGTTGTCGTATTTATGGGGTTGAGCTTCGGAATTTTGGACGAGATTCAGCCTATATTGGCCATAACAGCCCTAACTATAATTATATATGACATATACGAGAATATGGAGTGAAGCCTCGGCGTGAGATATGGTGAGATTCAAACATTTCACCCCCCAGAGCGGGCGTGGATGCCATCGGCTTGTGCCGTGCCGATTACGCCGGAAAACCCCTAGTCTGAATGCGGATGGTGTATGGGGTCGTACTATAAGATTGGTGTATTGGCCAAATAATCATAATTCCTGTTTGTAGCATTTATATCAAGTCAACATTGAAATTTATCGTTAACATGATAATTGTCTTGGCTCAGCCGTGCTGGTTTATCTGATCTTGATTTTCTGTTTTCCTTAGTAAGTGTATCAGGAGATTAGTCAAGCCTATCATGGGCGTACCACGTGTTCTGGGCTTCAATTTCGACAACACAACAACCGGGTTTACGGCCAGGACCAACCGCAATTTATCACCAGATCTTCATGGCCATGAACATCTCAAACTATACACCGCATTTCCCGTGTAGGATGGTGTTCTCTGCAGCTCACCTCCGTCTCTTCCGGCTACTAATAAGCCCGCCCAAGCACCACTTTTGCCACTTTTGAGCAGATCTCACCAACTCTAAACGAGCCAGGTGTTTTATATGGCCTTGCTAATATATGGAATATGGATATATGGAGGTTAAAGTCAGGGATACGGAATCCCACACACCCCGCGTTTTGGTTAGGTTGACGATCCGTTTCGAACCAAGGTATCAGGATCGTCAGTTTCCCAGCCTGCGTCTACCCCGGATTGGACTCGTTGCGCTAACGTCAAATGCTTATTTTACAAGTGCCGCCGCTGATAGATTAATTACGGAAAAACTATACTAACTAGAAATTACACTGCCTATAGAGCTTCGGTGCTGATACACAGTGGGTGCTTTTATATACTATCATAGGGTGCTTATATGAAGGTTTGAGAGATCATTGCTTCATGCGTGAAGGCGTCGACAGCACAACCTGTATTCCTAACCGTAGCTGGTCATGCCCTACAGTAGTAAGCTTTCAACTTCGTCACTATATATTTTGTAATATACATGACACCTAACTAGAAACCAGTTCCACACGTGAGCCGTTCTTCCCCAGATGCTGGGAAGCAAGTGATTTGATATAAAATGGGCATCAACCCCCCAAACAGCGCCCCATCCGTAACAGAGTAACCACTCGCCGCTCAACCCCTTTACCTCCACCCATCCTGAAATCCCTCGCCAAGATGCACACCTCCGCCCTTCTCCTCCCCCTTGTCTTCGCGGCCGTCGAGGCCCACCAAAACTTCCACCAGTTCTGGGTCAACGGCGTCTCCCCCGGCTTCGAGACATGCATCCGCATGCCCCCCTCCAACAGCCCCGTCACCGACGTCAGCTCCAACGACATCAGCTGCAACGTGAACGGCAACACCGTTCCGCGCACTGAAGCCGTCTGCGCCGCTGCCGCGGGCGACACGATTAAAGTCCAGTGGGACTCGTCGACGCATCCGGGGCCGATCACGCATTTCTTGCTCGGGCCGATCGGGGATGCCACGCAGGAGAGCGGGGTGGGGAGCTGGGTCAAGATTGATGAGCTGAATTATGTGGATGGGCAGTGGGCGAATGAGATTATGGAGGCGGCGGAGATGACGCATGAGTTTAAGCTGCCGAGTAACCTTGAGTCTGGCGACTACCTGGTATGCCTCCTTTCTGATTTTCAGCGCCGTGGAAGTTTTTCGAATCGATGAATCGGTTGGCTAACAAATCTTTGCAGTTGAGAAGTGAGATGGAGACCCTGCATGCCTCAATGACTGTCGATGGCACTCAATTCTACATTGGGTGCGCGCAGCTGCACATCACGGGCCCTGGAGGATCTTGCAGCCCATCGATCGAGCTGCCTGGAGCATACACGGATCAGGATGCCAATATCTTGATTCCGAACTTCTACAACGGGTTTGACCCGACGACGTTCACAGCGCCAGGTGGCCCAGTGGCAACTTGTGCGTGAATGGCGGAGAGTGGTAGACGATAGAGGTGGGGAGTGTGAATAGGACAAAGAGGAACAGAGTAGCTGCGGTAAGCATGTATATATTGAGATGATCCTTTGTATATATCTTATCATCATATAAAGAGTTGATAACTGTCATTTCCACATACCTTACAAGGTCCATATAAGTTTGTTACCAGTGAGTTGCCCTTGAGAGTAAGGCATCCGTTACCTGGCGGATATAAACCCTTCTTTCAGGGGCCAACTCTGTCATTAGCCCAAACCCTAATGATGATTTGTCCGGCACGCATGAAGCTATTATATATAAGCTTAGCATCAATATGCCCCATACCATTGCAAGGCTAACGTATATGTGCGTGCCAACTTGCGATGCTCCATTGGATCCGTTGTCACCCGATGCGCCACTGTCCGATTTTGAGAACCCAAGTGTCGGATTCCAAGCGGGTTGCTTGCCAGACAACGGCTCATCAGAGCGAGCGCTATCAACACTCCCGAGGAAGCTGATGGAGATAGGTCCGGCCCATCTGGGTTCATCGGGGAGGGAAGCTTGGTAGAGTCCTGTGAGTGCGAATGAGGCGGATTTGTTGTCAAACCGGCCCGAGATAGTCGGGGCAATCTGAGGCATCTTACCAAATCTAGACTTCGCATCGCCCGGTTCTAGGACTATGCCCGAGTACGTCGAGTCCGAGGAATCGTTGCAACTCTTATAATCGAATTTGAAGTTCTCGTGGCTGGTGGTAGCGTTGTTGCGCTTGCCGGTGAAGGAATACGATGTATCAGAAATGTGGGTAGCGTTCAAGTTCCAGTATTTCTGTGTCGATTGACCGATGAGGTAGGAGTGATAGGGCGGGCTTTGTAAATTCAAAGACATGGTCAGCCACCTATTCCACAGTAAAATGGATGGTTGTTGGGTTATAATGGAGAGGGGTTTCAACTCCAGTAAACAACAAAATGAGCCATTGCACTTACTCGATCGAGTTGAAATTTATAGCGAGTTCGTCCGAGGCCCCAAAGTTATAAATGTCTTTGGCATTTCCAGCCGCCACGTCCAAGTCGTCGGGCCAAGCACGGAGAACAACCATCATTGGGTTCTTATCCCCGTAAGAGGTCATGTTGTCAGGTTTGGTCACGGCAAGAACGGCTTTGTATGAGACTTCAACAGTTTGGTCTTCAAAGTTTATGCAATACGGCCCGTCGTCGGGGCCGTCTTCGTTGTACCAGTCGCTGAGGGTCATCTGTATGGATACGGTGCCATTGTAATACCTGAAGAACATGCCAATGAGACCGAGATTCAAGTTCAAGTCCACATGGTGAGAGACCCAATTGGAAAGTACTCACGTTCCGGTCCAGGCATACATCCAGTAGGTCAGCCCCGTGATGTTTGCCGGACTGTGGTTCAAGCCGGCATCGTCACTCCAGTTAATATCTTCTTCTCTGAGAGCAGGTGAGGTAAGAATGGCTGCCAGGGCTACAATGGAAGCTCGGGATTTCATTGCTTCTCGTCTCGTGCAATGACTGAACTGAAGGGCAAACGGAAGTGGACCGACAGAATTGTGAGGGGTAGGAAGATTAAATATCTTGGGGACAGCCGTTAGCATACTTGGCGGGCAAGGATAGCAATGAGAAGCCATCATTTCGTGTTTGGCTCGAGATAAGGCACACAGCATCTATGAAAGAATGAAAGCATGGAAAAGTATGGAAAACACATTTTGGAGGCAGCGGTTTAGTGGTATTAAGCCATGTTTAGCATGATATTCTGATAATATTCTGATTTGACCTGAAAGCGTCCGTTTTTCCATTTTCTGAAGTTTGTTGTGTATCTTTACGAGCGACTTCCCATTGAGCAATGATGTGACAGCTCAAAGCTTGGCTCCGAAGGCACGGACCAGGAGTAGTCTGCCTTGTCCACGTGACCATAATACATCATACGGTTATAATAAGTGTGATAATTATTGAGGAGCTTTAATATATCAGTCTATTTGCTTTGATAACTACTCTGCACGGGTCTATAAAGGCAGTGGCTGATGGTTCTCTAGCAGTAGTCGCTTTCAACGACCGCCATGCGACTAGGGTGAGAGCCTGGCGACGGTGGGACAATCACGAATTTTTGCTGGTGCTGCCCTGAAGCTCCACGAGAGTTCGCTGGGGCCCAGGGATTAGGGCGTCCTGGTCTCCATGGATCCACGGACATAATAAGGACGAATTGGGGGTTTCTTGAGCAGGACATGCTCCATTTTCACAAACACCAACCTCGAACATTTCGTACCTGTTGAGTAGCTTGATGCCGGTTTCCGTGCGTCTCTCACTTGCTATACTCATATTGATCGCTGCTGGTCTCTTCACTCGACTTAACTTAGAATGGCGGCTACTGCCACGGCCATTTCACAGGTCTCGTACTGCTGCGATGGGCGCCATAGACCCATCATTCTCCGCCGAGAGATGCGCAGATCTGCATAACAGGCTCCTGCAAAAGGAAATCGCGAACGAACCCAGTGCCGTGGTTGAGCGTAGCCTCATTACAGGGCTCCTCGACGTATCAACGGATGTTGCTGGATTTTCAATCCCCGAGTCTTCACCATTACACCACTTTTTGTCGCTCTTGGACACAGTCGCTCTGCCCCACAGCCGATTTATCCCATTAACCCCGGAAATTTATCAGCCGTTCCCGGAAGTGTTCTGGAGTAATACATTTAGCCATAAACCAGGCGTCATTCTTCTCTACGGACAGAACAATGCTGAATCACCGATGGATGGAGGGCTATTTCTTGATCTACAGACGTGTAAAGTCGTCTGGCATTGGAGCCCGGGGCCGTTTCCTGCATCTGAAAAATGGGTCTCGTTGGAGTTCGCGCTCCAAGCACAGCTGGATAAGTGGGAATCCGGCAAGTTCTACTGGGACACCGACAACCAATCCCTCGCCATCAAGCGTTGGATCGAGGCAGATCTGAGAAATTCATTATATGCTTGGGACCGTCTCCTTTCAACTATAGAAGCCAAGTTACCACGGCGAGGCCAGAAGCAACAGTCGCGGTTAGAGCCCCTAGACGTCGAAATCATGTCATCTTTTCGAATTGGTGGGTTTGCAAGAGAGTTTCTTTCCCTCGCATCACGGCCTGAGTTCAGACACGTTGCCCCCGGCATTTCGGCGTTCTCTCCAGAAACCCTCTTCGAGATCTATTCAAAGGAGCCACCCGATTCGTTCCGGCGAACCTTTAATCTTGCGGGTGAAGATGAGGAAGATTGGGTAAATCTATTGCTCCTAGCAAGTAACACGGTGCCTCAGGATGTGTCCCAAAACTCCGAATTCGATATCAAATCTTTCGACGAAGGCTGGGGATACGGCAAGTTTACGGTCAACAGACGAGCGGGTTTGTACACAGAGCCGGGCTCGATTGACTTGGACGCTGTTCGCCTGATCGCGAACTCAGGATTGCCTACAGCATGCCAGTTTGATGGCCGTTGCCCGTGGGGTCCATCGCGCTCACCGCGTCTCTTAGAAGTTCTGTACCACTGGACTTCACTTGTTGAAAATGGCATTTGGAAAGTAGATGCTGATGGTGTCGCAGATGACAACAGTTGGTTCGACGCAAATCTTCGGCAGTCAAAGCTTAATTGGGATCCTACATGATTATGTACAAACAACCTTCACGGAGAAGATTGAGACATCTACATTGGATCTTCAAAATCACAATGATTTAGATCGACCCAGTTCTCGAAACTGGGCCAGGACCACAGTATGAGTTGTGACCAAAGAAACCTGATTTTCCAATACAGGCTCATCGTGCCTAAATGGAATTTAAATTGCAGATTTTATTACCTCTTAGGCTGCACGGCCCGGCTCACAAATTGCTTATAAGCCTGGCCGTGCGCACCAGAAAGCGGCTGTTCTAGGCATGATTTCCTCTCATCATAACCCATCAACAACATTTAGCTTCCGGATAAACTCCACCCGTTCCCCTTCCCCCGATCCCCCCTCCTTTCCCCGCACCCCGTCACCCCTCATTTGCAAGGATGAGCTCTCTATCAATGGCTTTAAAAATACAATAAAATGTTCTAAGGCCCGCCCAAACATGCAATTGTATGCAACATCCAAGTTAGTCGCCCCAGTCTGCCTGTTATGCTACACTTAGCCTTGCTGGCTTTGGTTCTGCCATCTGCAATCGCTCAGTCTCCAGTTGTATCCAATGCCAAAACATCTTTAACATTATTGTACCAGAATAACCTTAACGGTACTGATGATTCAAATCACGTTGGCTTTCTTCTGCTGGATCCTTCCGACAAAAGGGATGCAGCAAAGGCATGCGAGGCAATTGGGGAGTCCCTTGTTTCTCGCTCTCAAATAAATTCTCATACTGCCGACTTCGTCAGCTCGCTATCCTACGTTGCTTACGCCGGCCGCGCCCAGCCTGCGAACCTCTATCATATTTCTGATGGGGTTGTCGCGGTAGATGCACATGAGAAGCTGATCTTCCCGCCCATACCATCACGAAGCATTAAACTCCCTGTTTTATGTACCCAGTCAAGCCAGCAAGGCCAACCCTGGAATGCCGTGGCCACAGCGAGCAATCAAGTAGCTATTGCATCGACTGGGAACACCTATGTTGGATACCGGAATCAGAAATCATTTCGATTTCTCGGCATACCATATGCCGATCCTCCAAAGCGCTTTGTGCACTCGGTCCCATACTCGCAAACAAAACAGACTCTCAACGCTACTGTATATGCTCCGCAATGCATGCAGTATGGATCCGGTGCCGAGAGCTGTCTTTTCCTCAACGTCCAGACGCCATATCTACCGAAACAAGGCTCTAAGAAAGACCTGCGGCCAGTGTTATTCTGGATCCACGGTGGCGGTTTTACTGGGGGATCAGCTGCCGACGCGGGGACCGATGGAGGCAACCTAGCCTCTCGTGAAGATATTGTTGTCGTCCAGATTCAATATCGTCTCGGTACGTTGGGTTTTCTCGCCATCCCTGGAACTGTCGTTACAGGCAACTATGGAATTGCGGACCAAATAAATGCACTCCAGGTGAGAAACCCGATGGAAATTCATTGAGCACTAATTAACCCTTATAGTGGGTTATTAAAAACATTGCCTCCTTTGGCGGAGATCCAAAACAGATCACGATTGGTGGCGATTCGGCAGGCGCCGGTTCTGTGCGAGCCCTCCTCGGATCTCCACCAGCAAACGGCAAGTTTCAAGGTGCAATCGCCATGTCCAACCTCGGCGGTGGTGTTACATTAGGCCTAGAGAGCACATACTCTACGACATACAGTTCATATCTCACAGTCGCCGAGTCCTACGCCCTTGCGGGACAGAACATATTCCTTGCCGCCGGGTGCAAACAAGCTGCTCTTTCTGAGCAAATCGCATGCCTTAAGAATGTACCTGCATCTATCGTCAGCGGGCTCGGTTCAACGGCCCGTTATGTTGTTCAGGACGGCACCTATGTGAACACCCAACAGCTTAATGTTGTGAAACGCAACGGCGGCACGGCCTATGTTCCTGCTATGTTCGGCGTGGCCCGCGATGATGGCTCCTCAATCGGCGCAACGTACCCAGCGACCCCAGTAACCAGCGAAATAGAAGGTATCCAAGCGTCTCTGGGTATCTCGGCGTCTTATGCTCAATCCGTCATTGATAGCGGACTTTTCCCACTCTATAATACCGGCAACATAAAACTCGATTCCTTCAACGTCTCTGCGCGCGTTGCGACTGATAGTGGCTTCCGCTGCGTGGACCAGGCCACCATGTTCGCCGCTGCTAAGTCACATGCCTTCGCGGCTTCTTACTACTACGAAATGGACCGTACCATAGGGGGTTATGATTCGAATTCGCTAGGCGGCGCTCCTGTGACTCCAGGCTACCCCAATGGAAATCCGAACCTCCCATACTTCCGTTACCATAGCGGAGCCACGGCGCCATTCATCTTTGGGAACGTAAGCCCAATCCGCGACTCGGATGATCTTAAAGCTGCGCAGTTGAACTCGGGCTATTTTGCGCAGTTTGTAAAAACTGGACAGCCCAACCCATCGGAGCGCTATTTGACGACAAGGAAATACGGAGAGACGCTGCATGCAGTACAGCAGACGGGGCAGTGGAAGCAGATTAAGGATGAGAATGGCCCAATACGCCTATTGGATTATCCGTCTGTGTCAAGCGGATTTGTGGATGTGCCACAGTGCGCTTTCCTAAATTATTCGTTGAGTTACTATGTAGATGGTGGAAAATAATAGCTTCCTGGCAGCGGCGGGAATTTTACAAGCACCAAAGCTGTTATAATTTAATACATATCAGACTATTCATAGTCCGAGAAGCTTGCCGTATCGGAACTATTTTGCTCGGAGGGTACCGTTATTAACCATGTTACCAAAGGTCACACTCGTCTCATGGTTTTAGATCCGTTGAGAAATTGTTAAATGTATTTCAATATGATAGAAACATGACAGCCGTTTATGTGCTGAGTGTATTGCAACATACAGTTATCATCCATGCAACGAAGCATTGTATTCCGGATGACTATCGAATGGCGACAAGTATTCATTGCCGCTGCCATGTTGGATTAAAGATGGCTATCTCCATGCACAATGTCCGATTAGGAGTTGCACCACTAGGATGCTAGGGTTATACATAATCCTTGCATAAGCCATAAAGAGCTACTCTTTGGAGCACAACATGGAAGCATCTTCATTGTACAACAGTATTGCGTACTGCGTCGACCAAGACGAGTTTCACCTGATTCGTCTGGAAAGCCAAATTTGGCATCAATGTGAACCTAAGTCGGGTCCCGGCCCCTCTAAGGGCCTTGACAGAAACCGAATCGATATTTATCTGCGTAGCGCTGCAGTGGCGCCAACTCAAAGAACATAGGTGTCCGTTGCATCTACAAATCGGGTCAGTATGTCCTCTCCCCGACTGAAACTCTGTCTTAAAACAAGTCAAATTTCAGGGCACGCCTTTTGAGGGACTAATCGTGGGAGGAAGCGAGTTGCGGCAACTCGAAGCGAGAGGAAGCAAGTGCGTCACCTCAAATTGCGACCGTAAGTACCTATCCATAGTAATTTGTATGTAAAAGTACTTAAAAATCCCATTCTACAAAATTATCACTTCCTCATTCCCACGCTCACTCCCACTCCCACGCCCACCCTCACTCGCACTCTCGTACTCGCTCTCAGTTTCGACTTCTGGGTCAGTAATTGGGTCTTCCAACTCCGGAGGAATTGGAAGGCCTAATCCACAGAGCGTAGCCAGGCTCTTCTTCCGGAGGCGCTCCTGTTTCCGGGCTTCAATTCCAGCCCGGCGGAGCTGCTTCCGGGCTCGGTTTGCAGCCTGGCACAGCTTCCGGGCTTCTGTGGCAGCGAGCTTCTGAGCCTGAAGCTCGGCTTTCTGAGCCTGAAGCTCGTGGGCTTCAGAAGCTACGAGCTCACCTCCATACTGGAGCCGGCCTCGGCCCCCCCGCTTCTTCTTCGAGTTCTTAACCTGCTGCCGAATAGCCTGTAGGTCGAGTTCCTGGAGCTGGCCGGCTGCCAGAACCCGCTCTGCCCCAGTAACCCAGTTATTATAGCTCTGTTTTGAGGGGCTACTCCAGGCCTCCGGAAGCCGGTCTTTCCACCGCTGTAGCCCCTGTTCCACCCCCCGAAAAGTAGAGGGTATAGGCGTTATAGGCTGGGTTGGTAGGGTAGGTGTAGTAGGTGTAGGCTGCGAGTACGTACGTAGCTTTTCGAGGGCTGTATTACAGCTTATTGGCCAGATTCCAGCTTTCCGGAAAGCTGATTGTATGGTAGAATCCTTAAAAGTATGCTCCCGCATCTGTGGGAGATCCCTCATAAATAAGGGTAGGTTGTAGGTAATGTCCATTTCTCGTATGGCGCGGAGCACAGCCTGCCTATGCCAGTGCTTATATGGCTGGAATATTCCCACGTCTAATGGCTGTAAAACGTGTGTGAGGTGGCTGGGAAAGGTCCATAATATGATGTGATATTTAGCAGCAAGAATGACGAAATCATAGCTCGTATGGCTTATGTGAGAATCAAGGAGTAGAACCTTGGGATTTCCCTGATCGTGTGGAGCAGTATGCTTCACAAAGTGCTGTAACCACCGTAGAGCAAGCTGGCTATTAGAGTAGCCAGTTTCAGAGAGCAGTATCAGCTCATTCCCATCGAGGGTACCACGACTCAATATGAATTTTGCCTGGAACAACAAGTACAGGTGCAATCGTCTGTCCAGCTGCAGATACTGTCTCTATGATCGTAATAGATATACGATTCTCAGGACTTGGAGTATAGAGCTGTTTTACTGCTCGGGGGACAATAACTCTCTCACCCCCTGGAATTCCAACTCTAAAACCAGTTTCATCCATATTCCAGATTGACTCTGGATTTATACTACGCTGTAGTATAAATTCTGTGTACTTTTTGAACCACTCGACAATGGCAGGCTCCTCTTGGGCTTGCCTGCTGTGCAATAGGCTTTGTAGTGATAAAATGGAATTCTTGAAGCTCATTCCGTATATATTTAGTGAGCCAGCTCTGTGACGGTGGAGGCAGTGGGCTCCGTAGGTGGCATACTGCACCATATACCATATGCCTATTAGCTCCTAGCCCTAGGTAATACTGCTCTAAAATCCATTTCTTAAGGGCTTCTGTCTGAGCTATAGAAAGCACCTTATTCTGACCTCCGTGGGGCGGCTTCTTTGGGGCTGCTCGGGCGATTCTTGACTGTATAGTCGACCTAGGGACCTTGAAAATCCGACTAGCAACACCTGCAGATTCAGAGGGGTTTGCTGCTAGCCATTCACAGGCATTTGATAGAGGAGTCCCTTCCATTGAATGAATTACATTTAATTACTATATAAAATACTATGTAGGGGAATGCTGAAGGTTTTGGTAAGGAGTAGCGGTGAACATATGCAAGTTGTGAGGTGACGCACTTGCTTCCTCTCGCTTCGAGTTGCCGCAACTCGCTTCCTCCCACGATTATATAGTTGTTTGATTTATAGTGGAATTTAAATACAGTGGGAACCTATCTGGCCTAAATGTTAAAACTATAAGAAGAAAAAGGCCAGGACATAAAAGATACATTCCTGCTAGCCCCATAATCCCAAAATTAAAGCAAAGTGTCTACGTTTTACATTTTTCGCCGTGGCTGTGGTATTCGGGGAATCGTGGGGATCAGGCACAAACATGTCAGCGCCCTTTCATCCAATACCCCTTGCCTAGCGCTTTTCGCCTCGGCCCGCGCTCATTAGCATTTAGCGCCGTCGCGACTCGAGGCAGGGGCGACTGTAGAATGGGCAGATAATGACGTATTTATGTCTACTACCAAAGCACTAACAATAATGGCGTGTCCTCGGATGGTTTATATCCGCCAGGGTATCAAGAATGCCTCACGGATGACTGGACTCTTGAAGTGGGCCAAAAGTGCTGTTATCCAACCACCATCTCTACCACGGCAATATCACAATATGGCAGTCCCTCTTATCGTCTCATCAGGAAAGATTGAAGAAGAAAATTTTGGGATCGAGCGATACTATCCGGCGCGAATCGGGGATGTCCTCTCTTCACGATATCGAATCGTTGGAAAGCTAGGATTTGGAATTTCGTCGACGGTATGGCTGGCACGGGATTTACTGTCAATTATAATACTCTGTATCCCAAAATAAGATGAAGCTAATTCCAAAACAGAGGCCATCGTTACGTTGCCATCAAAATATTTGCAAAGGGTGACCGGGGAACGAATGAGATTGCCATCTACAGGCACATTAGCCAGGGAAATACAGCCACACTTGGTTACCGCTATGTGCGCACTGCTCTTGATTCATTCGAGCTGACGAATCGTGGTGAAAGGCACATATGCCTGGTACACGAACCCCTCTGGGATAGTGTAACGACGCTCGTCGAACGGGCTGGCCAAGATAGGCTCTCGGAAGTTCTGCTTCGAGTAGTCATCCAACGCCTTCTACTTGCGCTCGACTATCTTCACACAGATCGGAAGTTGATCCACACAGGTTAGTTTACTCCTTGCATTTTGCTTGAATCCATGCTAACAATGTTTGACTCAGACATCAAAGCGGATAACATTCTTCACCTTATCAGAGATACCTCCATTCTTTCTGCTTTTGAAGAGGCCGAGACTTCCCAGCCCTCACCCCGCAAGAAAGTTGGGGATCGAGAAATATATGTTTCTCGGACTCTAAACAAGCCGAAGATTATTGGGGAACCAGTGCTTTGTGACTTTGGGAGTGCGGTTTCTGGCACAAGATTCAACGACGCGGATGTCTACCCCCAGGTTTACAGGTGTCCAGAAGTGATGCTTCACGTCCCATGGAGCTATAGCGCTGATATCTGGAACGTTGGCGTCATGGTTAGTGACCCGTTCCCCCGCAAAAATAGGTTCGCGAAACTGACTTGGCAACAGATCTGGGATATCTTTGAGGGTCAATATCTCTTCATTGGGCAAGATCCGAAACGAGGGCGATACACAACTCGTGCTCATCTCACAGAAATGATTTCCGTACTCGGACCACCGCCCTTGGAACTCATCAAGCGAGGCAAGCGATCTGCAGAATGGTTCGACGAGAATGGGAACTGGCTTGAACCAGACGAAAGTGACCCAGAACGCTTACCGCTTTTGCCGCCCAGTAGTCTCGAGGACGTGGAGGAAAATCTCGAGGGGAAGGATAAAGAGCTGTTTCTCAACTTCATCAGATCAATGTTGCAGTGGGAACCGGAG
Organism: Pseudogymnoascus sp. WSF 3629; assembly: GCA_001662585.1. Lineage (NCBI taxonomy): Eukaryota > Fungi > Ascomycota > Leotiomycetes > Thelebolales > Thelebolaceae > Pseudogymnoascus > Pseudogymnoascus sp. WSF 3629. Next base: position 28,015 of record KV454645.1, read on the forward strand.
AAGCGAAAGACGGCACGAGAATTGTTAAGTGATCCCTGGCTGAGCAGGGAAAAGACGGTTTATTCTTATTCTTGAGGGGGTATCGAAGTCCATGAATACATGAAAACAAGTAACAAAATGGGTCCTTCCGTGCAGTACAGTTGCGAAATATTAAGTGATTAAAGTGATCGGGTCCCACAGTCTTCCAACTTGACTATAGCATCGAGAGAAGGCTGGCCACGCCAAATGTACCAGTCACCGCCCAAATCGCCATCGTCTTGGCATTGAGATTCGAAGCTGCGCCCTGCGCACCAGCACTACTACCACTACCAGCACCCTTCGCACCGGCACCGCAGGTAGCTGCTGGGCTCTTGGTCTTCTCGGCGCCCCCTGTGATCTCGACATCGAAGCGGTAGTAGGTAGGGCTAGCTATCGTTACAAGTGCGGTTCGAGACGTCTTTGTACCAGCGGCCTCCCCTCCAATGGTTCCAACGCAAGTAGCCGCGGTTGTACCAGCAAGGGAACATGACTCGACGACGGAGGCGGTTACGTCGTAGCCCGCGGTTCTAGTTGTTGAGGTGTAATCCCACATATAAACAGCCGGTCCCTCAGTCACAGTCAACATCTAGATGAAGTTAGTACTGGGTAAGACTCGTCGATATGGGAGGGGAATTAAAGCTTACTTGCTGGCCACCGGGGCCACAATCAGTGCCAATACTCGCCGGCGCCTTGGTACATTGAATTGCATATACAGTCCGGTCCACGCAGACAGACACGATGGATGCAGCAAATTCGATCTCCTCAGATGCTGAGTCCATAAACAAGTTCACAGTATTTCCTCGTGCGGTTGGTGTGGCCGAATTGTTCCTGACATTAAGGACAGGGAATGGCTCTGGCGCTTGCTCGTTCCCCGCCATACGTGCAGAGAGTCCGGGGTTGAACCAGTCGCCATCAAGGGCGGGAACGTTTGCTCCGGCAAGAGAGAAAGCCATTTTGTAGATTATAGAGCGGGATTGATTGAATTGGAAGATGTTTTTGTTGATCAATCGCACCTCGCGGCACTTGCTCCTTATATATACGGAGAACTAATCTTACATTGTGCCTTCAGCCTGTGAAGCCTTGGCTGAATTCTTGGCTGAGGATCGTGAACCTTGCACTCTTTCACTCTTTCCTATTTCGGTATCCCCGGACCTATTTCCGCATGCTTTGACACCTAATACAGCGGCTGGCGGCATAAACTAGCGCTGATGGGCAAATAAAGGGCCATTCACACACACGGGTGTGGATTGTGGATTCGCACTTTTTGGGTATTGGGGGGGAGTAGTTTAGACTTGGCGGCCCGTATAGCGCGACAACCCAATATTAGCCGCAGTTAAGATTGCGCTGCGCCGCCAACAGCTGACCCTACGGTGCCATCAGTCAGGCTTCTGACAAGGCCGCATTGATCTACTAATTAATACTGTGCATACTCCCCGCAGGAGTCACACCGAAATCCAGTGTGGTGGTTGTGACTGTGCCTTGCTGCCTGGAGATATGTACTCAAGTGCCTCAACAGTATGTGACGAGAGGAGTGATTTATAGCGAAGAAAAAGCAAATAACTGCATAGACCATTCAGCCCCTCCCAGCTGTCATCCCTAGCCATCCGTATGCCCCAACCATCGTCCCAAAAACACATCTGAACACAGCCTTCCCCCTCACCCCCTCCTGCCACAACACCCATCCATCCACCAGCCCTGTGAGCCCCCAACACCCTAAAACAACGTCCACTGCATCTAGCATGCCGCGAAAATATAGCGTGCCCAGCGCTATTCCCACGGCTACGTTGCGCCATTCATGATCGACACTGCTTGTGCAGGCTGGGAGGAGGCGACGCGCTTGGGGAAGCCAAAGGTTGATAATGCCAAGGCAGCATCAAATATTGGCATGGTGCCACCGCCACCGACACCAAGGCACATCACTAGAGCAGGGATGTGGCGGGGTGAGAAGGACATGGCTGTGGTTATTTTTCAAAGGCACGGTTCAAAGCCGTGATGTTGTGTTCCGTGATGTTGTGTATGATGTTCTGTTTGCGGTGACTGGAGGCGAGGGCTGAAATGCGACCATGTAGGTTGGGCGCTTTATAACCAGAAAAGATGCGGCTTAATCTTCCATGCAAGTGCTGGCAAACCCCACGTGCACTGTTACCTTTTGCCGTTGGTGCCCACCACATTCTTCTGGCGACGGTAGCAGAATTGCTGACAACGCGATATATGCCCGATTGTGGACGATACTGCCACGTGACATGTACGTGAGAGAATGTGTGTTGGAGGTAATTCCGGAATACGGAGAACCACACACGAATTTGTGTGGCAATCCCCGACAACCGTAATCAGTCTCTTCGGCAAACGGAGCAGAAGCTTCACAGTAGAACACAGTAAATACAGCATATAGATTAATTGAATTACTACCTAAACTACGGGCCTACGTAGGCTATTTGTAGTCCTGGGGGAAACCCCCAAAACCCTGACAAGCTGGGCTTTCCGGGCTGAGCTGGGCTTTGGATCAGTGGCTTCCAATAGTATGGCGCCACTGTCTCACTCGTAAACTAACTGGGAAGTTGGACGGTCTCACGGGGATAACCCGTCATTTTAGGCGTAAAAGCCCACCGTATCCCACGGAAATGTCCGTTTACCCCAACAATGTGAATCGCGAAACAGGGGGCTGAGCGACTGGAAACCACGAGAGGCATACTAAGTAAGAATAATATGGTAGATATCCTTCCATTTATCTCTATCATGATCACAGCTCCTATATCAAAGGCGTTCAAAGCCACTCCTTGCTGCCAAGATGGGACAAGAATGCTCCAGAATCCTCAGTTGTCATATTGTCAATAACCTTTTTCATGAGGGGCACGCTCTGAGCTGGAGTGATCGGCCCCTTGAAATGCGGATAGATACTTGCAAATTTTGCTCCCATCTCTTGCATTCGCGGTATGTGTTCTGGAAGTGCTATTCGAGTTGTCAGATTCCAAACCATCATCTCCATTACGACTCGCAGGTTTTGAGACGGGTGGACTTACGAGGTCCAGTTGCTGTGTCGACGACCCCTGGGCTCAATGCGAGGAGGATGATTCCCTCTCCTTTCAGCTCGGCAGCGTATTTGGCAACAACCATGTTAGTAGCCGCTTTAGTCGAGCTGTATAGCACTGAGAACGCGATGTTTGCCTTCTGCGCTAGCTCCAAGTCCGCAAGGCCTGTTGATATGACAGTGATCTTCTTAGCGGTGCCTTTGCGAATGAGTGGAATAAATGCATTGATGGAGTGGATGACACCGATGACGTTCACATCCAAGTTTTTAATGAACTCCCGGCGAAGGAGGTCCTCTTGACCGATGAATTCCGTCGGCGTGATGAAAGACGCGTCAAGACCGAGATAGGCGCCGTTAACAATCAGATGATCGAGTGAGTTATTGGTTACTTTAGAAACCTCGCTGGCTGCTATTGTGAGACTTTTGTGATCAAGCATGTCAGCCTTGACAATACGGACGTTGGTGATTTTATCAGCTGCAAGCTGGGCCTCGACGGGTCCTGGAGTGCGTGCTAGCCCAATGACAGTATTAGCTGGGTCTTGGCTGAGAAATCGAAGCCACTCGTACTAGGAGTTTCGTTAGAATTGGAGTATGATGAGGTGTGGGAAGGAGCCATACTCCTAGGCCTCGAGAGGCACCAACAACAACGTAAGACGGCATTTCAAGAGTTTGAGGTTTGTGTGAACTGAAGTTGAGAGATGGGAATGAAATCGAGATAGTGTGTATAAAGATAAAACAAAAGGGACATCTACGAGTCTTTAAGTAGTTTCATAGGGATTCTCTTACCAAGCACTTCGTAGTAGATCTGCCGCCGATGTCCCCTATCCTACCTCGAAAAACCAGGACTTGCCGCCGATACCAAGAAATTATCCGGTTCAAAGGCGGCACAGGGATTGCCTCACATTCTTACCAGCGCTTCATCTGAGTGCTTACACAGCGTTGATTCAGTTCAGACAGCGGTAAGATGCAAATAATTGGTGATAAAAAGTTATAAGAAATGGAGCCATTTTAATCGTACCTAAATGGAAGGACGAGACGAGCCTCGGTTGCAGTTGCTTGCGCGGTTAATCGACAAAAACAGCTAAAAGAAGCCTACCACGTTCAGAATGCCTTATAAATGCCTTATAAATGCTTTCTAATCCAGCTTCGGTTAATTATCACCCGCGCAAGCACCTCGTCTTTATCAGCCATCCGCGGTAGATTATCATCAGTCAGAAAGTCTGGAATCTAACTCAAACGAACTTTGGGCATAGATACTGTCGAAAATTCGGGACTCTGCCGAGACTCAATTCGCAACGATCGGCATAGTGGGAACGCTGTCAGAAAGCTGGCTTCCTGGAGGCATGTCTGGTGGTGCAAGAAGCGCAAAGGGATGTTGGACTTGTCGCCTTCGTAAGAAGAAATGTGACGAAGGAAAACCAGTGTGCTTAACTTGTAATAATCTCTCCGTAACGTGCCATAGGTATGGTCCAAAGCCAGAATGGATGGACGGCAATGGCAGAGAGAAGGATATGGCGGAGACAATTCGACGTGTAGTCAAGGAAACGACTGCTGAAAAGAAGCGGATAGCAATGAAGCGGCGACCACAACAACAAAAATCCAATGGATCTACAACCAATGCCGCGGCTAAGGAGCCAACCCATCCAGCACCACCTGCTACTACGCTACCATCCCCTACACAGACAGACTCGTCAGATGGCTGGGGAGGGCGCGCGACGAATCATGTAAACCCGTTAATTACTACAGACCCTCCTCTGTCAGATTTTTCGGTGGTTCCAGAAGAAGTCGACACAGAACTACTCATGCACTACCTAGATCACGTTTTCCCGCTTCAGTTTCCTTTCTATAAGCCATCGGTAGAAGCCGGTGGTCGGGGCTGGCTTCTATCTATTTTGACGACGACAAAACCTTTGTATTATGCTACTATTAGCTTAGCAGCCTATCACCGGCAGTCTATGCTGTGCCGCGATGGTGCAAGCAAGGACCACGGCCTCAACTTAGAGTCCCTGGAAAGACAATATGCACGTGCGCTGAGTGAACTCCGGCAATATCTGGCAAAAATTGGGGTCAAGAATGAGGCTCGTACCCAAGTCGAAAACGTCGACGTCCTTTCTTGTTTGGTAATGTTGATATCTTTAGAAGTCGGTATATCTTCTCTGAAACCATCCGTCAATTCTAACATTGTCGCTCATAGATGTTCAAAGGAGATGCAAGAAATTGGAGGATGCACTTATCCGCAGCGGCGGTGCTTGTCCCAGACATCAAACGTGAGGAAAGGGTTGCCGAATATGCCGGTTTATCCCCGGCATACCAATCAGCTTTATTATTCTTCGCCGGCGTGGTTGGATGGTACGACATTCTCTCCTGTAGCACCACAGGTGAACCGCCCTTCTCGAGATGCGAATGCATTGACGCAGCTTTGGGTTACATTTTCCTCGGCAAAATAATGGGCTGCGAGAACTGGGCCATGCTCCGCATTATGGACATTGCTTTTCTTGACGACTGGAAACAGAATATCCAGAGAAGCGCTCAATTGAGCATGCGCGAGCTGGTCACCCGTGCAACTGTCATTGAACGACGTATTGAAGATGGTATTCGAGACAACTCTAGCAGACTCAGTCAATTGACAAATCACAGCATCCCTTCGATTCTGGGTAACGGAGTGCAGGAGACATCTCATCTCACACTTCTAATCACACGCATCTTTGCCTGTTCTGCGCTTGTGTATCTTGACGTAGTCGTCTCAGGCGCTTACCCTAAAATGCCAGAAATCCGTAAAAACGTGTCTCGGACGATAGATGCATTGCGAGCACTGCCTGATATAGCGATGATCAACAGCCTTACTTGGGCATATTGCATTACAGGCTGCATGGCAATAGAAGAAGAGCAGATGTTCTTCAGAGGCTTGGCGGTATCAAGCAATGGGGATATCCCGACATTTGGGAATTTCTCAAAAGCACTAGCTATTGTAGAAGAGTGCTGGAGACTGCGGAGGGACGAGAAACGGCACCAGCCAGTCGACTGGAGAACAGCGATGAATAGTTTGGGGATAAGTGTCTTGTTTGTGTGATTCTTCTTCTACTAGATTTCGAAATTTTGATTCCATGCATCCATGTAGGAACAGAAATGAAATAGACATCTTGGTGGTAAAAGTCAGACAACCAATTTCGATGTTTTAATCCTCTACCGGAGTCGCGACCGAATTTCGTAGTCTTGAATTAATAATGAAGGGAAATGACTTCCTCATATGTCAGGATACGCTACGATTAACAATACAGCATCAGTGGTTTAGTGGTATAAATCCATCGTTGCCATAATATATCTTTTGGCCCCGCAATGCCAGTTTATTTTCCCTGGTTTCCGATTCTGTGAATTTTGAAAAGCAGCAACTTCTGGCGCTCGGCTGCCCGAACATAGGTTTCCCAAAGCCTCAATAGCTGCCATTAATGGACCTGAGCCGCGACTAGATGTTGGCTTTGCTATTTTGAATCCAATAATGCCGGCACACAGACGGGGAATGACATCATGGTAGCGCGAGGCCTGCGCGTGCTTGTTTTACCCACCCCTTCCCCAAAATCCGATCGAGAAGATGGCATGCTTTGGCATTGTCACTTCGGGCACTTGAGCTTAGAGAGAGTAAGCTTAGCTCACCGTGGTCGACGGTTTGCCATGACCGATTAGTGACCCCGCCGACCTGTGTGGAGAGACGCGGGTTATCAATTGAAAGGCATCGGAGCATGCAACAGCTCCCATTAACAGTATCAGCGATATCTAGAGGCCATGTAGGACGTTGTCACTTGGCGGCAAGAAGGTCTATTTTGTAACGTTTACAGATGACTATACACAGAAGACTTGGGTCTACGTTGTACAGGGAAAGGGGTAGCTACGGGCGATCTTCTCTGGGTTTAAGACTAAGGTGGAGAACTAAATTGGCTGGAAGACCAAGGTTGTCCATTACGACAACAGTGGCAGGTATGAGCCCCTCGAGAGGGACCTTAGGAGCTCGCAGACCATCATGTTCGAGTTTACGACGCCTTATATAGTGCATTAGAACAGCGGTTCCAAACGCCTAATCCGGGCTTTGGTAGCTCTGATTAAGGTGATCATCACCTTCGCGCAGCTGCCTAGAAAGTAATGGGCTGAGGCGGTGATGACAGCTTTTTATCTGAGGAACAGACTGCCAATCGGGCCTGACAGCAAGTCACCAGAAGAGGCGTACAGCAGCAATAGGCTGTCTGTCGCTCATATCCAGGTCTAGGGCTGCGTCGCATAGGAAAACCTCTCTAAGGAGAAGAGGCATGGCGACGAGCTCGCCCCGAACGCGATGCAGATAGCCCTAGTTGGTAATATGCCGACCTCAAAGATCAACGACTTGATCTTGTCGATTCCGACGAAGAGCCCCCTAGAGACGTGGGTTTCGAACCCATAAAGGCAGATCCCCGATGAGAATTGCCATTAGCATTGCAAATGGCCGCAATCCCCAAGGGGATACCCCAATAGGGGCCGTCCGTGAGACTGGCGATAATATTCCAGTTGCTGGGCCTCGAGGAAGATGACGTGACCTGTCTGTTGGGGGGAGGATGGTTACCCCATGGGCCAGCCCCAAAATGGCTACGTCTTTCCCGCCGGCGCTAGCTTGGTTGGCGAGTACCACAACATCAAAATCTCTCCAGGCGGACGACAAGCTCTTACCTCCATATGGTGTCCGCTAGAAACATTTAGAGAAAAAATATGGTATTGGTTCGCAATTCTGGTTTAATGGCTTGGGTTCTCTTGTGAATCTACAAAGTAGCTACTTTGACGCTTGGCTGTCTGAGCATAGGCTTCCCAGCAGCTGCCTTTATCATTGCCGCTACTGGACCTCTGCTGCTGAAGATGCTTTTTAGTAGTTTGATATCATCGAATCCAATAATGGCGAACACAGGCAGGAAACAACACCCCACAGGCTCTACAGGTAGCTCTCCAAAAGGCGAGCTATCAAGGCTATATTGTATAAGTAGGGAAGGTACCGGTAAGCGCAGAATGCGGGGTGCGGGGGAGCTGCTGTCATTTCTTGGGGGGAAACTGGGGTAACTGTACTATCTAAGCTAAAATTAAACGTGCGATTTAATAAAGCCAGGAGCAAATATGTGGGGTAGTGTTTGGTAAGTCGCCCATCAGTTGCTATAGTTGACATGAGACGATGGCACTTTACGAATATTTGATATTTTCTGATAGATACTCTCTTCTTGGAGCTGCGGGGGGAGACATATTCTGTGGTGTATAAATCTGTAGCAATTTCAGCTAGTAACCTGAGAAGCAGGCGCAATTCTCATTTTTGGTAGGCGGGTGGTTCAAAACATAGAATACCATATATGTGACAGTATATACCAATAAAATCAAAACTAACTTAAGGATCTGAAGGGTCTACGACGAAAAGGAAGACGGGAGTATAAAGGAAGGGAGGGTGCAGGTGTGTGTGGACACCAAACGAGGGTTGGCCATTCGCCGACACGACATCTAAGACGTGTGCACACAAAAATCCTAGAATCAGAAACCCACTGGGCACACATAACCGTCCGGGATCTAGAAATCAGAAACGGAATGCTGTGTTGGATTGTGGAGAAAAGGGAAGCAAGAAACGCGAAACAAGCGGTTGCTTCTGTGTGGTCGCAAGAACAGAAAAGCGGTGGTGGTAGAAGGAGCCGTGCCGCTAACATAGAACGGTAGAACATAGAACGGTAGTTGGTTAACAAGAAACCGACATCAGTGGTTTAGTTGTATGCTCGACTAACGCCAAGGGGGGCGCATCGCAAACAGTCGGGGCCCAACCTCCATATATGGCAATACACATGGGCGCCTAAAATTCTAAGAGGGGCTGTGGACTAGAGCACCCAGCTCCCTGTCCATAAGAGCATGTACAGGCCTGTACAGCCGGCCCAACCATGGAAGTCATCATCCACGGGCCGGAACATATATTTCTAGCCATCATGACAAGGCCATTTGTGAGACACTGGGGCTTAACATTATGCAACGGGAAGATTTCCTCAGCCTTCGCCACTTTCTATATTTAGCGCCGTGGTATATGTTCAACTCAAGTTATTATCTATTTTCACGACTCGTGGATATTGTTCCACTTGCGCGTTTACAGATACTACTCTATTTGTAGCAAGCGCCTACATCACGAGTGGTTTCGGGTTCATTCCATTTGCCAAGTTCGAAGGCGCCTAGTGACTCTATTGCTCCCATCTTTTAATTTCGTGTGATTAGGCATCATCGGAAAAGAAGGCTAAAAATTTGAGCCTTTCACGCTCATTCGTCGGCGAGCATGCTCATGCGCGGGCAAATAACAGGGACTGTATGGGTCCGCTTGTACTCATCCTTGTCAGTGATTGCTGTTAAAGACAATTTCCCCACTGAGATAACTTATTGGCATCTTTTGTGTCATCTTCTGATCATACCCGTGCACTATGGATCCCCTCGACGGTTTTAGATTGACTAAACGACGAAAGGTAGATGGATCTAATACAGAGCCTGTAAGAGCATCATGGTATGAATCGTCAATAACTGATTTTAATGTGCTGATAGTTGAACCGGGATTTGCCCCGAAGCAAACCATTGCCGTTCTTGATTGCAAATACATCGCGGCTCGTGTATCGGGTGCGCAGGATACCACAGGAATATACGTGGAAGCAGGTCGAGGAGCTTCTTAGGCTAGTCTTGGAACTTGACAATGCCGCCGACTCGGTCGAATTCAGGTCTATTGCTAGCAATCCGGACCAAACTAAAGTAGCCACGGTTTGTTTTAACAATCCGCCGCAATGTCTTTCGTCAAACTGCAACGAGTGGCGCTTCAAAGTACCTAGAACGGATGGTAGTGTAGCAGCGAGGATTGATCCTGTCAGTGGAAAACTTGTCCAGCAGCCTACCATCATAATCGATTCGAATTTCGTCGGCTTTACAATACTCCAGTCAGTGAATGATAGTGCAAACCATGAGATAGAGTATGCTTTAAACCCCTATTTAGCGGTTTATAATATTTATCTAACAGATATAGCTGTGTTGCACTCTCAGGTCTTGGAGGCCATGCCTTTGGCTCATTTAAATCTCGAGACGGAGATCATATGTGGTTGTGCGACTCCCTCCCTCGTGACCTTCCAGGTGCTCGAGTTATGATATACGGCTATGACAGTCAACTTCAGGGCAGCAATTCTTTTCAAGATATTGAGTCACTAGCGACCTCGTTCCGAGAAATGCTCCAGTCTTTACGGACAAAGACAGTACCCTTGATACTTATTGCACATAGCCTTGGGGGTATCATTGTGAAAGAAGCAATAATTCAGATGAACGGCAATAAGAACAGCCACGACCTTATTAGATCTATATATGGCGCGATCTTCTTTGGAGTTCCAAGCCAGGGTATGGATATAGCTCATCTTTTTCCCTTAGTTGAAGGCCAGGCCAACACAGATTTGCTACGTTCTCTTGGGAAAGAGTCTAAAATCCTACGAGATCAATGTAGAAATTTCCCAAAAGCATTTGGCAAAGAAGATTCGGAAATATTCTGCTACTATGAAACTGAGAAGTCGCCAACTGCATCATTAGTGAGTCTGCTATACTATCAATAGTACTATCATTTATTAACCTTTTAAAGGATGAAAAAGGGGTGTGGAAGATGAAAGGGCCGCTTAACATCTTAGTTGACAGCTTTTCCGCAAGACACGGCCGTTTGTCTGACAATGAAGCTCACAACTGCGCAGGGCTAAAAAAAACCCATTCAGGGCTAGTTAAATTTTCTGAAGGTGATAGCGACTATGACATAGTTCTTTCTAAGCTGAAGAGTATGATGTCGGCTGCTGTAAGGAAAATTCCCGTTGCCATCAGAAGGCAACAGAGACTAAAAGAAAGTTTTACTAAAGACGAAAAAAAAGCTATCCGAGATTCCTTGAAATTCGATCGCATGCAAGAACGGTTTTCTAGTGTAAGGAAAGCTAGTCTCATGACGTGCAATTGGATATTAGCAGACCCAGAATACCAGCGTTGGCTTGACCACAGCAGAGTCTCTGAGCACTACGGTTTTCTTTGGATCAAAGGGAAGCCTGGGTCTGGAAAGTCAACGATAATGAAACATGCTGTTTATGCTGCTATGGATACAAAGCCACCTGTTACAGTTATCACGTTCTTCTTTAACGCCCGCGGCACCCTCCTTGAAAAGTCAATTATAGGAATGTACCGCTCTCTCTTGCTCCAAATATTAGAAGCAATTCCGACTGTCCTAGATGATTTTCAGCGCTTATTTTCTATGAAGATAAAGCACAACAACGTATATGACTGGGGCATTGGAGAGCTTCAGGAGATTTTAATAGCAGTTGCTAAAGGACTTCAAGAAAATCATGTGGTATGCTTTATCGATGCACTTGACGAGTGCAAAGAGGTGTTGGAATTAGTCAAATTCTTCGAGGATATTGGAGAGGCCGCAGTATTATCTGGGTCATATCTACAGATATGTCTATCAACACGCCATTATCCAAATATTCCTATTCGACGAGGCATTCAATTTACCCTTGAGAAGCAACATGGCCACAATCAAGATATAATAACATATATCGAGAACGAATTTATTGCACCTCACAGCCAACATATGGATTATATTAAAGCTGAATTATACAGAAGATCGTCAAATGTATTTCTATGGGTTGTCTTGGTCGTGGGTTTGCTTAACGACGCATATCTTTGTGGCAACGTCAAACCAGTACTACTGCAACAGCTGCTCGTTAGTTTTCCTGAAGAGCTTCACAATTTGTTTGCCAAAATCCTAGAGGCAAACCCTAACTCAAAATGCGAATCCGTTTTGTGTATGCAATGGCTTGTATTTGCAAGAGAACCCCTTACTCTCCTAGAGCTCTATTTTGCCGTTCTGTCAGGAACCGAGCCTAAGGCTCTAGAGGTGTGGGATAAAAAAGAAATCAGCTATCAGGATGCCTGCAACTTTATCCTCAACGTCTCCAAAGGGCTCGCGGAAGTGTCAAAATCCGACGGAACTGTCAATTTGATCCATGAATCCGTACGCGACTACTTCCTCAATGACGGCTTCACTAAGTTCCAACCTGAACTTGCAACCAACATAGAAGGCTTTAGTGAAATGTCACTTAAACAATGCTGTCATCAGTACGTGTTGTTTGCCATATTTGATGCAGGGGCGGGTATTGCCGAGGATATGGATAAGGATGAGGACGAGGGAAGTGAAGAGGACAAAGGGGGAGAGGAAGGAGAGGAGAGCGATACGAGTTTTGAGTATGAAGATGAGGAGAGCAATACGAGTTCTGAGTATGAAGATGAGGAGAGTGGGGGAGAAGATGAGGTGATAGCAAAATTGGGTTTACAATCAGAAGATGGTCAGCTGCGGTTAGATTTCATTACACGATTCCCTTTCGCCAAATACGCCGTTCGAAACTTATTTCACCACGCCGAAGCCACCCAAAGCTGTGGCATTGACCAGAGCGAGTTTCTCATGGAATTCCAGTGTCCTAAAAAGATGCTTCTAGAGAAATGGATAGAGCTCTATAATATCGTCCAACAAACCCGGCGTAACGACCACTCGAAACACGAAAGTGGCAGGTATAACCCTGACACAAAGCTACTCTACATATTTTCTGACCAGAATCTACCCGGACTTGTCTGGATCCTGATAATGAAAGGAATTGATGTTAAAGCCATGTGCAAAACCTACCATAATCCTCTATTAACAGCATCGAGGAATGGATACTTGCCAATTGTGCAACTTCTTATTACTGCAGGAGCAGTTCCGAATACAGGTGAATCAGATAATCTGGGTAGAAATCCCCCCGAGCTTTGCGTGGCTGCAGCCGAAGGACACTTGGAGATAGCACAACTATTACTTAAGTCAGGGGCTAATATCAACCACGAGGGCGGACCTATAGGCAGCCCGCTTCATGCGGCTGCTACTTATGCTACCGGCAGTTCTGGGCAATTAAAGATAATACAGCTGCTGCTTGACTCAGGGGCCGATATTGACTGCAAAAGTGGCTTCCACGGCAGTGCGCTTCAGGGTGCTGCTAGCAGTGGCAACCTAGAGACAGTGCAGCTGCTACTTAAGTCAGGAGCTGATGTTAACTCCAAGGCCGGGAATTTTGGCAGCGCACTTCAAGCGGCTGCTCTTGTCAGAGGCAAGCTAGAGATAGTGCAGCTGTTACTTGAGTCAGGGGCTGATGTTAACATTAATGGCGGTATACATGGCAGCGCGCTTCAGTTGGCTGCTGCTGCTGGGGAACTAGAGAAAGTGCAGCTTCTACTTGAGTCAGGGGCTTATGTTAACTATGAGGGCGGCAGGTACGGCAGCGCTCTTCGAGCGGCTGTTGCAAATAGGCGTCAAAACATTGTGATACTTCTACGTCAGCATGGGGCGATGGATTCTAACACTCACGATCCATCGCCTTCAATTTAGCACTACCACAATAGAAATAACCATAAACAGACAATCGCCATCTCCACTTGTGTTTGCATCCGCTGACTAGTAAAAAGCGACAATTAACTTGATTCGCATGAACACAGCCCTAATAATTGGTTCAGAGCATCCAGCTCCCTGCTCATAAATTGCATGCGCATAGTCGATGTGCGCGCTTTACTACCCTCCAAAAGACACCTATAAATACACATTAGACCTTACATGCAGCCCCTTAGAAGCAATACCAGAACAAAATGTCAATATAGTATCTATGTAATTTAACGCCTTAGCAAATACTATTTCCTAGCCCCGCAAGAGTCGTTCCGTCATCATTCACAAAATTGGTCAACATAGTCAAGCTGGCTTGGCCACGTTCCAACTTGCAGTATGTCTGCACCACATAGCGGCGACATATAAATGCATACTTCACTGTCTGCAGTAGGCGAGGGTCGTTCGCCGAAGGGTACAATTGGTGCAGGTGGTTGCGAGTCTAATGGAGGATAATATACTTGAGAAGGATTAGATTCTAGACCTTCGTAGGTAGCAAAGTTTCTCCCGCTGTCGAGTGACAATGGGAAGGGAAGCGACAATGGCAAGCCTTCCAGATCAGTGACTTGGGGTATCGGCATGTCTGGAACGTCAATGTGATTTCCAGCAATCCACAAATTTGGAGTCCCTGATGGATGCAATACCGGCTTGCATAAACTCAGCCTTTGTAAGTCTGACACTTGAGCCGGAACAGGAAATATCATAACAATCTGGCCATCTGGCAGCGCCATGTACGATCCATGCAATGGTGACTGTACAGTTCCGTGCAACCAAGAGTTGCTAGTCCCCGATGGATGTAAGACCGGGACGGAGGAATTTAGCATTGGTAAATGTGATACTTTGGCCTTATAAGGAAACGCTACTCCAATCTGGCCATCCGGAAGCACCATGTGCCATCCGTACAACGGTGATCGGACATTATCATGCGTAATAGATCCATCTGAAGCATGCAGGGTGGTTGAAGCAAGAGCATCCGACACAACGCCATCAAAACTTGTCAGAGGGGATTCGGTCTCAGGCCACTGTGGTAAATAGTCTTCGTTATAGAGCTGACCATGAGCGTGGGCGTGAAATGTCAAATATGGCGAGCCTTTGTTAGGTTCCAGATTATCACAAGGCCGGTCTTGAGCAACAGGCATATGTGCAGTAATATAGCGGTTGCGTCCGTTCTCAGACATATGTGGTGATTCAGACGCTATACCTTTCAAATTTGATGTCATCGGTCGAGGTTTGACGAGTATCGACCTCTCCAATTTTGCGGCACTCGCCTGCATAGGGCGAGGGTTGGGTATTTTGACAGTTGGTGGCTTAGAATACGTCGTCACAAGCTTGTAGCATATTCCAATCGCATAAAAGGAGACGGGGTCATCAGCCGCAGCTTTTTGGGCTCCCTTAGTAAATTTCCGCATCTTAATCCCAGTCGAGGCTGTTTTCCCAACGTCTGCGCCGTAATCAAGTAGTTCACGACAGCTCTCAAAAAGTCCACGTCTTATTGTCAGTTCGAGGGGGAGCATTTGAGAGTGGTTGCGTGTATTTGCCAAGATATGGGCAGTATCTCCTGCTGCTTGGAGCAGAGAGCGCAGCCCCAGTGCTATCTCATTATCACTTCCAAACTTTTCGAATTGTCCAAAGAGTTCTGTTACCAATGAAGGCTGAACAGAAGCATCATCCTGGTTGGCAAAAGCGAGGGGGTCTAGAATCAAGGAAAAACAAGATTTTCCACTCCTTGTCGTGCTCGATGTGCTGCTGTCGATAGACGAGTTTGTGTTCCGCCAAGTAAGCGAACATCCAGGGGGAAGATCCATCGCCTTCTCGACATCTTGCACGGTTTTCTCTCGCCGATTGTTGACTGGCCTAGGTCTCGGCCCTTCAACAAACATGCCTGGTCTACTTTGATCTAAAGTAGGGGCTAGTACAGGACTAGTCGGTATAGGAGCTAAACTGCTGGGACCTTTTGTATTATTAAGCATCTTGCGTAAGAGCCTATCTGTGTCTTCATCGTCATTGGCATATGGATTTGATCGCTTCACGTGGGAGCGATCTAACTGAGGAGTGGGATCATTGTTACCATCGTTGGTAGAAGGGGAATAGCTAGTATCCAGCGGATTTCCGAAAGCTTGCGTCTTATCCAATTCATTCGCTCGCTGACTCTGTATGATACCATCTAGCGCAGGTACAGCTAAAATGGACGACGATGGTGCAAAACTGTGCGCTTGAGAGTGCGAGGATATATTCGAGGGTGTCCTGATATGGCTGGTGTGTGCAACTTGTTTCGTATTATCAACCATGTCCAAGTTAGTCTCTGTATTTGAGAAACTGATAGAAGAAAGCGCCAACGGGGTCCATGCCGCCTGTGTAGCCACGAGCCTCTCAAATGTTCGTATATTAAGGGCTCGCTGTATATTCTTGTCTCCCAGCCTCAACACTTTTCCTGGGGAGAGGCCGATTGCTTTATTCCAATAAGTGCGACAGGATGATAGTCTGAAACATACACGTTAGCTGGATCCGAATCATAGGTCCTTACTTTCATCGTGGAAAGACTTACCCGGGTCTAAATCCGTTCGGGTTGGTTTCGCTCGGCTCCTCCTTCATCATAACTGGGATGT
This sequence comes from Pseudogymnoascus sp. WSF 3629, assembly GCA_001662585.1. Taxonomy (NCBI): domain Eukaryota; kingdom Fungi; phylum Ascomycota; class Leotiomycetes; order Thelebolales; family Thelebolaceae; genus Pseudogymnoascus; species Pseudogymnoascus sp. WSF 3629. Next base: position 44,159 of record KV454645.1, read on the forward strand.
ATTTCCATGGAACGCCAGCACAAATAGCTCTGAACATGCGTCGCATCCTCTTATTATCGAAATCTATAGATGGTGCTCCAGTTCTGTGTTTCTCAATGGCAACAGTCTCAGCGGTGGTTGACTGGCTTGAACTGGCATATTGCTGGGATGCTTGTTGGTCGCGGGTGGGTTTCGATCTCGTCTTTGACAGCATGTCGCTCTCAAAGGTGGGGTGAATATGAAAAAGTAAGGCCTTCCATGCACTTGGGATGGTGATGCTCCAACAAAATCAAAGCGCGAACCATGAGTGGTGCTTTATAACGAGAAGATGTCTTGATTTTCAGTAGGCTGCCTACCTAGACTAAGAGAAGGTCCAATGTGTACCTCAAGATGTGCCATAATTGGAGCTTCTCGGTGGAAGTTTGTAAACTTTTTAGGGGGACAAGGCTGTAGGCAGGGGTATCCTGAAGTTGACTAGCGCGTGCAAGACCGAACATGCTAGAATACCAGTCAGCGTCGCTTGAACGTGACTCCTCTACATAGAGACAGACATGGTCGTTTCAAATTAAAGACGGCATGGTGTAGTCTTATGTAATTGCTGGTCTGTGGTACAAGGATTTACAAACTTCTACTGTTGCGTAATTACCCGTGCGTTGGGGATTGCCAGCTAATTTGGGTGGGTTTCCCAGCAGCAGATCAGAATTACCACTGTCAGCAGCACCAAGGTAGGTGGTTGGAATACACCTTCACAATTTCGAAACCCCGTTAAATTTATAAACTTACTATCTCTATAAGCCCATATCTGCAGATTATAGCTCACACAGTTCAATTTGGTAAATAAGAGGTAGAGTCATGCTATTTCGAGGTTTTTAATCGAAAGTTTACGAACTTTTACTTTCAAAAGTCTCGCAATTTACAAATTCCTGTCAGTTTACCAGTAACATAATAAAATATAAGAAGTCAGACCCTTCGATTCATTCTTCACAAAAACATTATTCAGAGTCAAGAATTACAACATATTACAAGCGAATCAAAATGTCGTCGCCAGTCCAGAAACCCAATAGCGGCAAGGCCACGAAGAATTCTAAGGTGATTTGCTCATTGCGTTCTTTCTGATTGCCATATATTAACCTGTCTACTGTAGGACCATCTTACCTATTCTTCTACCAAACAAGGCCAAGTTCAGCACACCCAGTTTCGCTGTGACTGGTATTTAGCTACACAGTCCGACGCTGAATCGGTGACGAAGCTTGGATTTCAACTCTCCGAAACGAAGCTTTATGACCAAGGGTCCTCATCAAAGTATTTGGGGACAATAGAGCGGTGGGAGAAGGAGACGCAGCAAGAAAGCCCATGGAATGCAGTAAGAAGATTCCAGGACGGATATGAAATGAGAAAATAGCTAATGATTTGCAAGTACAAGGTTCAGAAGCATGAAGCGCCTGAGGAAACTCTCGAGGACAATGTGGGTGACAGTAGATCTCGAAAGGAATGATTGAATCTAGTAGCAAATACTGCTGTTATATTTTTTTGGGGGTTCCCTTTGTTCTTGTTTATTAGAAGTCTCTTTACGTAAGGAGATTAGTGGGGTATTGAATTTATAGAGGATACAAAATGAATGCATTAGTTACTCAGAGAACTATGAAATCCTTATAAAATTTGGAATTAGACAGCTCTAAAGCTCACCTTGCAGATAAAGTAGCTTAAATGCTGTACAACCCAAGTTAGGTTCATCTAGTCGATATACCTAGGCGTCTCAAAGATCCGTCCGTTAATACTATAGATATCAATATAAGCACAATTGAGACTATCGTCTAAGCGGTACAGAAGCCTGTGTATGGCAGATCAGCCTCCTGCTTCTGTGTTCCTGCTAAAGGACCATTACTTTAGGACTGCTAATATAAATTAGAACACAGTAACTGTAACTAAAGTTTATTTATACTGTCTAATGAGGCCTACATCGTATGTAGGCCTGCTATAAGCTTAGTTCAAGCCTTTAGTATAGTGCCTAAAACTAGTACATATGCTAATGAAGCTGGTGATATACACGTGTCCTGGCTAGTAATAGGTGACAAAGTAGTGTGGTGATGTTCGTTTCTAGATGCTTATTAGGTAACATACTATAACTTAGGCAGGGTGAGCCAATTCTAACTCCCTTAGTACCTCCCTAGTAAAGGTGTAAAGCGTAGTCCCTAGGGTCTCACGGGAGTCTAGGGAACTAGGTTAGAAGGCAAGAAGGGAAATCATATTGCAAGACAATAGGTCTACGTATGTACAGCAACTATTAGCTAGAGGCCTCCTTCTGAGGCTTCTAGCTCCTTATATCCTACGTTCCTACATACCCTAGTTTACTAAGCCCTAGTGGCTCTACTACTAGGCAGCCCCTAAGTTTAGGGCAGCCTCACGTGATGGGCTGCCTTACAATTGCCTCCCCTTCTCTAGGATTATCCTTAATTCTAAGGTGGTAATAAGTATAGCCTTCTGCGTTTGTTTAGGCCGTTTGCCCTAATCCTTAGGGTGGTCGCTAGGCAGGGTGGTCCTATGACCCCCCTTGTTGTTAGTTGTCATGGCCACCTCCCTTTGTTGTAGGCAGTTACACCCACCTTCCTTCTTCTTGTCCACCTTCTTCCTACACCTCCCTAATCATTTGACCTTTGCTTCTTGCTCTTGCTCTTTGATCTTTAGTTAGTTGAGCTTCTATCTAGGATCTACACCTTCTTTAGTATGTGTGTCCTTCCTCCTTTTCTTTCCTTCCTTAGAGGCTAACTAGTAAAGCAGACGTTCTAACTTCCCTTACTCATGCAGTCCTTTACCATAGGACCCCACTAGCCACTAGCTAAGAAGCTTCCCTTCGTGCTAAAGAAACGTTCTGTAGCAGAGATGCTTAGTTCCCCTAACCACGAGGCACCCATGATGCCTGCTCCCTCTAGGTCTATCATGCTAAACTAACGCCCTAGATCTGTTGCGTTAAGCCAACGCCCTCATGCTATCTGCCCCTACTGCTCTCCTTCTGTAGAGGAGGAGGTAGAGGAGCCTAAGCTACCTAGGTCTTCTTCTGCTGCCCTAAAGCTGAAAGAAAAGCATATAGTGCTAGGTTAGAAGCTGCCCATTCATTACTTAGTGCCTAAATCTACTAGAGTCCTTCATGCTAGCACCTACGCCTACTACGTTAAGTGCTTGCATACTTACTTTAATTTTCCTAACTAGATGTGCTGGCTCCCTAAGGGATTAGAGAAGTGTACTAATTGCCTAAAGGGCAACTACTACTACCACCCTATAAGGACCCTTCCTTCTCTTCCTTAGATAGTAATACTAATAGGTTGGATAGGTCGAGCCTTAACACTAGGCGCTCCTCATGAGCCTTTAGGTTACAGTAGATGTAGTCCTTAACTCTTATGCTAATGATGAGGACGCTAGCCTAGTCGTTAACTCTAGGTCTACTCTAGACCTTGTTACTAGCCTCCTCGTCATGTAACGTGACTTCACTAATGCCATCATGCCCCCTATGCCTTAGGGTAAGGGCCATAACAAGGGGAAAGGAGTTGCTACATCTACGCCCCCTTCTATAGATGAGCCCATCCCCTTAGTAGAGGTCCCTGCTAATGAGGGATATGACGCTAAGAACCTTATAGCCACAGATCCTGTTATAGGCAGCCCTATTGTTTATAATGCAAGCGACCCCTACTAGGCCCTTCTTTACTACATGGAGACCCTTATGGAGCTAGAACAGGCCTGTACTAAGGGTTTAAAAGAGGCCATAAAGGCCTTTCATGCCTTAGTTAAGGGGGTCCTTAGCACATATTAGGTTGGCCTTAAAAGCCACCTAACTGACCTAAAGTTCCTTATAGGTTTGTGACCTCCCTTCTTCCTAGACATCTTACTAACCCTTCCTGTAGTTTAAGTAAGGCCTATACCTCTTGTGCCTTTACTAGTAGGCCCTATCCTTATGCCTATGCTAGTGGATCACAATCACGCCCTTCTTAAGCAGATGTTTATAAGACTAGAGAAATGGGTGTATAATGCCTGTCCTCCTATAGCAGTTAGGTCCCCTTTGCTAGTAGGTGGTAGGTTGGTCTCTACGTTACTATTATCATTGCCCTCTTCTAAGGGTAGTGGTTCCTTGTTAGACTCTGATGCTTTCTTCTTTCTGTAGTCTATAGGTTACATACTACTACGTTGTTCTAACTCTGTTCCTCTCTATTTGCTCTTTATAGTATGCCTTAATTAATAGTAGCCCTACGTTAAGCTTTAGAACCTACTAATCATTAGTAGCAGTGTATCCTGCCCACCTAATTAGGTATTCTTCTTAAGTTCCTCTGCCCTTTTGCATAGTCCTGTGGTCTAGGACTGCTTTAACCCTATATTCTTCTTCCCCATTCATGATCTCTAGGTTAGGTAGAGGATTAGCCTTCTCTACACCTTCCTAATACCTCTTGAGTAGGGAGACGTAGAACACGTCATGAATTACCTTATATCATGGCAGAAGCTTTAGCTAGTATGCTTGTTTACCTATCTACTAGATGATCTTGTATAGCCTAAGCCACTAGTGCCCTAGCTTCCTGCTTAGCTAGGTGGTCCTAATATTCTTAGCTAATAGCCACACTTTCTCTCCTACCATATACTGCATTAGCTTATGTAGCTTGTTATACCCTTGTATTTAGGCTTCCTTCGTCTGTTTCCATGCCTCTTTAAGCTCTTATTACAATTCTAGGATTAGGTTAACGTGATCTTTTGCAACTAGCACTTCCCTTCTAGTAGGGTCATCCTTAATCCCTTGTCTTAGGTCTATATTAATGCTATATTAGGCCTAGTTTAGCAACATCTAGATGGAATCGTGAAAGGTGTTATTATAGGTTAATTCTGTAAAGTAGAGGAGTTCCACCTAGTTGTCTTGGTGCTAATTATAGTAGATCTATAAGTAGGCTTTAATATTCTAATTCTGCCTCTTAGTCTAGCTGTTAGATTAAGGGTAGAAAGCAGTGGATAGGTTACGCCATACTTTAAGGTAGAAACAGAAAGCTAACTAGAAGTGGCATGTAAACATGCTACCCTAGTCCGTTATAATTTCAGCTAGTATTCTAAAGTCTTTAACTAATATACAAGGAATAGGCACGCTAGCTCTAGGGCTGTAATGGTTTTCCTATAGGATATATATTTAAACACCTTAGTATAACGATTAACAATTACAAGGATGGAGTCTAAAGCCTTGCCTTAATCTACCCCTATGCTTAGGGGCAGATCTGTAATAAAGTCTATACTTATGGATTTAAATGGTTTTAAGGGCATTCTTAAGGCCTGCATTTCACCATATGGCCTATGCTACATAGGCTTAATGTGCTAGCATCTATTATAGCCCTATACGTACTCCCTAGTTTCCTTGCTAAGGCTAGGCTAGTAGTATTTGCATTAGATTAACTCTTGGGTTTTCTTATATCCAAAATGCCTAGCTAGTAGGTCGTCATGGCAAATCTTAAAGATTTCCATCTATACTACCTAGTTAGGAGGTACATATACTACTCCCTTAAAGCATAGGATGCCTACATCATCTACTCTCCATCTAGGAGAATCCTCTGCTCATGCCATTCCTACGTCCTTAGCCCTTTTAACAGCAAGCTTGTTAGCTACCTAGAGAGCTTTAATTAAGTCTGTTAGAGGTTTAGCTACAGCACTATAGGCACCCTCTCCCTACACCATAGCTGTCACTATAGCCCTAGGAACAACAGAACCTAAACTCTTGGTGTCTGCATTGTGGTTTCTGTCTAGTCTGGTGCTACTGGCACTTTTGCCCATACTCTATGAGTTGATATCCTCTTCTTAAGGGCCCTATGGGGTCACAGCTGTCTATGGCGTCCTAGTGGTATTACGCCCTCTTCTAATTGCTCTGCTACTAGTAAGCTTCTTCTTACCTACTCATAAGGGAAATCAGAATGCTTACTAGTTTGTAATAGTCCCTCTACCTCCCCCTAACGTAGACAATCTCACGGCCCTCTTGTGCCTTTTGCTAATGCTACACTAACAGTCTGTCTCTTGCCCTTTCCCTTTGCTACTACCTCGTCATAGGCATGGATGCTATAGAGCACAAAGCTCATGTAGCTATTAATGTCTAACATCTATTACTAGCGTTATACGTACAAGGGTGCATAAGTAAGTGTTAAGGTGGCTAGGAGGTAGGAGGACAATCTTATACTAGCATTATGCTTAGCTAACTATAGCATAGCAATAGAAGTTTACGTACAGACCTATGCATGACATGCCATACACTCATTTGCTACAATTTGTACATAGACCCATACATAGGCTTCTGTTACTATACTATAGCTTAACTCAACCCCACTTAATCCCACCCTACTAAGCGTAAAATTTCTTCTTCTTTCTCCTCTTCCTTCTACACATATGTTTGCTAACCTAGGATCTTAGCTAATCTAGGGACGTAGCTCATGCAAAGGCCTCTGTTCCTTCCTCTAGAGGAAGCAAGCTTAAGAGGCTCGCTTTAAAACAAAACACTCTCTATTGCCCTAGGACCTTAGCTGGCCTAGGGACGTAGCTCACGTAAAGGCCTCTGTTCCTCCCTCTAGAGGAAGTGAGCTTAAGAGGCTTGCTTTAAAACAAAACATTCTCTTAGTTAGAGAACTAAAACCTCAAGCTATAGTAGAAGGCATAAAACCCTACTTGCCTTTAGGGAAGGTGTAAGTTATACCTCATTCTCGTTAGGGGAGGTTATGCCTAATTTTTAAAAAAAAAGTCATGTGACTCTAGATTACACGTGACTTATGTTTAATTATAAATCTGTTAGGGAAAACAGACATTCCTATGGGATATAGTAGGCTTTTATGCCTAAAATGACAGGTTATCTCCATGAGACCATCTAACTTCCTAGTTGATTTATAGGTAAGATAGTAGTGCTATACTATTAGAAGCCACTAATCTAAAAGCCTAGCTTATTAGGGATTTAGGGGTTTCCCCTAGGACTACAAATAGCATACATAGACCCATAGATTAGATAGTAATTTAATCGTCCTGTTCATTCTATATACTATATCTACTATGAGGCTTCCTGTCCCGTTATGCTAAAAGTTAGAAGTTCTAGTTACTATGGCACCTATATCCTAGTCCTTCCTCTAATAAAATCTGTTGTAGATGCTGGCCTTAGAAAACATCACAAAAAGCACGAACTTAATTTTTAGAAAACACACCTAAAAGCACCTCAAAAAGTCCCCTAGGAGCTATATACTCTAATTAGTACTTATATTAATTCTAACTTACCTAAGGGGACGCCTGCTACTCCTATAAGCAAGACCTAAAAATACAACAACAACTATAAGGAATGGCTCTCCTATCTTCTATAGGAATGGCCTAATACTTAACAGTAACATAGGAACCTAAGACCATAGTACTATTATTAGATTAGAAATAATTTACAGCACTTTGAATTAACGCCATCTATAATTAGGCGTAATAGTAATGACGTGATTGTATAGTAATGACGTGATTATAAATTTCAGAGTAGCTAGGGTTTAGTCTGTTTAGGAGTAGTTACATAACACAACTAGCACAAAAATACTAGAATTTTCAATGGACTTATAAATTTAGAATCAATTGAATTCAAAGTACTAATAGTTTGTCCTGTCATGGGGTGTGTCCTATGATGTAGGGATGCACGTTAAGCTATTATCTTACTATAGTAAATCTTTCTAATAAGTCTAAGTTCTTATATAGCTCCTTGTTCTAGTACAGCTAATACTAAATCTACTACTTTGGCACCTCCTACCCTAATCCTTACTACTAAATACACATCTTTAGCTTCCCCTATAGCTCCTAATAGTACCATATCACCTACTAGGAGTACAGGTGTAAGCAAATCTAGCATAAGCACTTTCTCTTCTTAATGCTCATTAACTCCTATGACGAGTTTAGCAACTACTAGTATAGGCGCCATAGCAACATTTATAGAGGATACGTTTTACTGCCTCTTAAACTAGTACCTTAGCTCTAGATACTCCCTCTCTAAGTACTCTGTCATTAAGAACAACGGTTGCATTAACCCATAGAAGCTTAACATGGCCATTAGTAGCAACAGTAGCAGGCAATACTAGTAAATCAAAAGGATCCCTAACACTAACGACTAGTACTAGTTTGCATGTTAATTTCTTAGAAAGGACGTGTAGATGCTCCTAGACCCGTTAGATTAGATTAATCTGCTAACGTCCGTCTATATGTAGTAAGAAACCAACTGTGCTGTACTTTAACTTTAAGCATGTCAAAATCTGCACATTTGTAAATATCTCCTATATGTTTGCATATATCGTATTCTACAACTACTATTAAACATCCTAGACTACTCCTTTGAGAAAATTATGTTTACATTATCGCCCTTGCGCCTAACTTGCAGAGGGTCTACTTTTATAGCAAAACAGACTTCCTCCACCATAGCTCCACCATTCAGCTCTTACTATTCCTAAAAAGTATAAAGCGATTATACCTGAGCTCTAAGGCCTCACTACCGCACAGGAGATCGTCATTAGCCATGTGGCGGCTATGCGGGGCAAATCCATGAATAGTTGCTGTGGAAATCAATACATAGAGTGAAACGCGCTAACGATTTTTGGCTACTGTAGAATGCCCCCCACGCCTTACACTGCAAACTCGCTTATGTCAGCATTTGGCGAGGCTGTGTGTGGCTGTGTTGTGGCTAATGCGAGGCTGAACTGAACCATGCTTTGGCCAGAGCCAGAGCCAAAATTGGCGCGTTCTACCGAAAGAGCTCATAAAGAGCAAGGGGAAAAGTGGTCGGAGGTGTAAGAGTGCTGCGCTAGAACCAGAGCCGGAGCCAGAACTGGCGCGGATGACGGCACCAGTGGCGCGGATGATCTAAGCGCAGGTTGCGGGGAATTAGATTCTTGCAACGAGAATAAGTTAAAAGTCATCGCTGTATTCTTCAATTCGGACCGGTCTCTTGAGGCAGGCGTCGCGATCAGTTACTGTGCATTAGAGTTAGTCTTTGTCATATTCTCGGCGAAGTGGGAAGGAAGTAGCAATGAAAACATGTCTTCAGATTCGGGAATATAATATCTAACTTTGTAGGCAGGTGTGAAAATACAAAGTATTCTCATGTTTCAACCGCAGCGCAATAGTGAGAGATGTCGGCAGCGTGACAGATGTGCTTAACGCCAGAAGTCCTTCCCACCATACTTATTCCCAACCAGAGCCTTTCCACCCTCCTCCACTTTGACGCCATCATACTTGTGAGATGCCCCAATCGCGACCCCACTCCAGTCACTACTATATGCATCCCCAGTATGGGCCTGTCCTTTGATCTGAATATTTGAGTACTGATGACCTGCAATTACTTCCTTTACAGCCTTTTGAAGCAGGCTGTCGACACCTGTGGCTGCATCCGCGATCAGCTCAAGAGACTGCCTGTCACCAATCTTCGCTATTTCTTGCTGGACAAGTGTGGTTTGGGATCGAGGCGCAGGGAATAGTCTCTCGATCTCATCGAGGAGTGAGACGATCTGTTCGAGGAGGTCTTTTAGACTGGACCTGTGATAGAGAGCCTAACTAGCAAGCTTCAAAAATCGACCCTTCTTTTGACGTTGTATAGCCAAGCCTTTCATCTTATTGTCCAGCACAACCATCTTCGGATCCATATCGCCTGTCGAATACGCTGAGAGATCCTCGTCAGCCTTCGCAGTCAACTTGTACTTTTTGGAGGTGCCCTCGGTGTCCGCAAACAGCACAAGAATTTGCAGCAACACATCGTTTGCAAGTTGGATCTCGGTTGCATCCTGTCTGCCTAGCTTGGGATCGTCGTAGATATTGACAGACTCGCCCCATCGTGTAAGACGGAGTCTCGCGCAGTCGAGAGCAAGCTGACTGGTTTGGAAATCTCGACCGAAGTGACGGCCAAACTGTACGTACTCGAAGCAGTCAACACAAGCAGCAAAAGCAGATGCAATGCCAATAGCACCGGCGACAACGCTGAACGGCTCTGCCATTGTCGAGAGAAATGGCTTCACACTGGAGGTCGATGGAGAGAGGTGGAAAGTCATCACCAGGGCTTCAGCCGCAGCCTGATCACATTAGGTTAACGCACCCACCAACAACAACAGGACGAATGAACAATGACCCTAACAATGACCCTCACTGTCCTAAACATCAACGACGGGATCGCGCCAGCATATACTTACCAGAGGAAGGAGAGCTGCACTTTATATTTCATTGACTGGAGGTCGGCTCTCGCTCTCGTCAGCGCCTTCCCCACTTTTGCGGCAGCTACCTTCCACAGTCGCAATGTCGGACCCTGAGCAACCTGGTGGGTCTGGCAACCAATACCGAAACATTCGTATCAACGAAGGCGCAAAAGCCCAGCTTGGGGATATATACCATATCGGTAAGCCATTTGTAGATATTAAAGAGAATCACTACAAAACTAACACGCGATAGGCCGAGAAGATCCCCTCAGCGTCCTCCCGTTTGCTGCACACGCGCTGTTCAATTCCTACGACCGCCAACACGAGCCTGCCTGCCTCCCTGGCACGCGCGTCGACCTTCTACAAGAGATATATGAGTGGGCTGATGGACAAGATAGACAAAATGAGCGATGCATCTTCTGGCTGAACGGCCTGGCTGGGACGGGGAAGTCAACAATCTCCCGCACAGTTGCCCGCAGATATAATGAGCAGAAGCGTCTTGGAGCCAGCTTCTTCTTCTCGAAGGGTGGCGGCGATGTGGGCAATGCTAGCAAGTTCTTAACAAGTCTAGCGGTGCAGCTTGCCCTAAATGTGCCACCTCTTCGACAGTACATCTGTGAGGCCGCTACGAAACGGAGTGATATTGCGAGCCTATCCCTCTCGGAGCAGTGGCGTCAGCTTGTTCTCAATCCACTATCGAATCTACAGAGCGGATCATGTAACTCTTACATTCTTGTCGTCGACGCACTTGATGAATGCGATAATGAGAATGACGTCCGGATCATCCTGCAACTCCTGGCTGAAGCTCGGTCACTGGAGACAGTCCGGCTCCGAGTCTTTCTTACCAGCAGACCCGAAATTCCAATCCGATACAGTATGCACGATATCCCACAAGCCGAACACCAGGACTTTGTACTCCACAACGTACCGTCACCGATTGTCGACAATGATATCTCGCTCTTCCTGGAATACAATCTAGGGATAATCAGGCAGGAGTGCACTCTTGGCGCAGACTGGCCGGGCAAAGTGGTTCTTAGACGGCTGGTTCTACACGCTTGTGGCCTCTTCATTTGGGCAGCAACAGCATGTCGGTTTATCCGTGAAGGGAGGCGATTCGCACGCAAGAGACTGGATACAATTCTCAAGGGCAGCAGCAGCGCTATTACTGCACCAGAGAAACACCTCAACGAGATCTATCTTGCTGTCCTCAAGAACTCGATCTCCTCGGAATATTCGGACGAAGAGAAAGACGAAATATGCGATATGCTAAAGCATACGCTTGGAAGTACCGTGGTGTTATTCTCACCTCTTTCTGCCTTTTCACTAAGCAGGCTATTACACCTTCCAAAGGAAGATATTGACCAGACATTTGAGGATCTTCATGCGATCCTTGATATCCCAGACGACCCAACTCACCCGCTCCGCCTACACCACCCTTCGTTTCGTGACTTCCTCCTCGACAAAGATCGCTGTGGGGATTTCTGGGTAGATGAGAAGGAGGTACACCAGATATTAGCTGCTGGCTGTATACAGCTAATGTCCCATACACTTAAGAAGGACATTTGTGAAATGCATGCTCCTGGTAGCCAAGCCAGCCAAGTTGAGAGCGGTTGGATTGACAAATGCCTTCCGCCTGAAGTTCAATATGCATGTCTTTACTGGGTTCAGCATCTGCAAAGGACTGGTTCTAAGGTTTGCGATGGCGATGATGCTCACCAGTTTTTACAGGCTCATCTACTACACTGGCTTGAGGCACTTGGGTGGATGGGCAAGATATCAGAAGGAATTCAAGCAATATTGGCCTTGGAGGCTTACGTTCCAGTAATCCATCTATTTATTATTTATGAGTCTAATTAACTTGTCCTTAGGTTCGTGAATGCCCCAATTTGCACGCATTCATCCATGATGCGAAGCGATTCGCTTTATACAACCGATCAGTGATTGAACACGCACCCCTCCAGTTATACTGTTCCGCGCTCGGTTTCGCCCCGGAGAGAAGCATTGTTCGGAGACAATTCGAGAAATGTATTCCACCTTGGGTCCAAATGAAGACGAAAATGGAGGAAAATTGGAACGCAGCGCTGCAGACGCTCGAGGGCCATTCGGGCCCGGTCAACTCAGTGGCCTTCTCGCCAGACGGCAAGCAGGTGGCGTCTGGGTCCGATGATAACACGGTCCGGCTCCGGAACGCCGCCACGGGCGCAGAGCTGCAGACGCTCAAGGGCCATTCGCGCTGGGTCTGGTCAGTGGCCTTCTCGCCAGACAGCAAGCAGGTGGCGTCTGGGTCCAGCGATAACACGGTCCGGCTCTGGAACGCCGCCACGGGCGCGGCGCTGCAGACGCTTAAGGGCCATTCGGGCTGGGTCAAGTCAGTGGCCTTCTCGCTAGACGGCAAGCAGGTGGCGTCTGGGTCTGGTGATAACACGGTCCGGCTCTGGAACGCCGCCACAGGCGCAGAGCTGCAGACGATCGAGGGCCATTCGGGCTGGGTCAAGTCAGTGGCTTTCTCGCCAGACGGCAAGCAGGTGGCGTCTGGGTCCGGTGATAACACGGTCCGGCTCTGGAACGCCGCCACGGGCGTTGAGCTGCAGACGCTCGAGGGCCATTCGGGCCCGGTCAACTCAGTGGCCTTCTCGCTAGACGGCAAGCATGTTGCGTCTGGGTCCGATGATAACACGGTCTGGCTCTGGAACGCCGCCTCGGGCGCAGCGCTACAGACGCTCAAGGGCCATTCGGGCTCAGTCTGGTCAGTGGCCTTCTCGCCAGACGGCAAGCAGGTGGCGTCTGGGTCCAGTGATAACACGGTCCGGCTCTGGAACGCCGCCTCGGGCGCGGCGCTGCAGACGCTCGAGGGCCATCCGGGCCCGGTCAACTCAGTGGCCTTCTCGCCAGACGGCAAGCAGGTGGCGTCTGGGTCCGATGATAACACGGTCCGGCTCTGGAACGCCGCCATAGGCGTTGAGCTGCAGACGCTCGAGGGCCATCCGGGCTCGGTCTGGTCAGTGGCCTTCTCGCCAGACGGCAAGCATGTTGCGTCTGGGTCCAATGATAACACGGTCCGGCTCTGGAACGCCACCACGGGCGTTGAGCTGCAGACGCTCGAGGGCCATTCGGGTCCGGTCAACTCAGTGGCCTTCTCGCCAGACGGCAAGCAGGTGGCATCTGGGTCCGAAGATAAGACGGTCCGGCTCTGGAACGCCGCCTCGGGCGCAGAGCTGCAGACGCTCAAGGTCAGTTCGAACTCGGTCTACTCAGTAGCCTTCTCGCCAGACGGCAAGCAGGTGGCGTCTGGGTCCAGTGATAACACGGTCCGGCTCTGGAACGCCGCCTCGGGCGCAGAGCTGCAGACGCTCAAGGGCCATTCGAGCTCGGTCAAGTCAGTGGCCTTCTCGCCAGACGGCAAGCAGGTGGCATCTGGGTCCCATGATAACACAGTCCGGCTCTGGAACGCCGCCTCTGGCGCAGTGCTGCAGACGCTCAAGGGCCATCTGAGCTCGGTCAACTCAGTGGCCTTCTCGCCAGACGGCAAGCAGGTGGCGTCTGGGTCCGGTGTTAACACGATCCGGCTCTGGAACGCCGCCACAGGCGCAGAGCTGCAGAGGCTCGAGGGCCATTCGGGCTCAGTTAGTTCAGTGGCCTTCTCAAAAGATAGTAAGTTGGAGCAGTGTTTATTTGTGTCGAATGATTGGGTATTAGAAGGGAAGGAGAAAATTCTCTGGCTTCCTCTTGAATATCGACCGACGTCTATGGCTGTTTGGAACAGAATTGTCATATTAGGACGATCATCAGGGAAAATATCTATTCTTAGATTTGAGGAAGGGTTAAAACCTGCAAAAGACTAGATAGGTTATGGACACCTAATATTTATAATATATTATTTCTTTGTTCTCTATTTCGTGGGGGTTTAAGGGGAACTCATGCATTTATGGTGGACTATAACTGCCAGTTGATTTCTAGTATCTTCTATAATTAAGTTATAGAATGTTTACGGTATAACGTAAGCGAAATTACATTGTGTGGTCTTATCAGAGATGTTGTTATCGTGACGTTTCCCGTCCATCGCCCTCACTCTTTTTGGTTTGAGTGCTGGATGGCGCTTCGAGAAGCCCTGAGGCCAGTTCTTGTTTGGAGGTTTGATCGCTTTATCTGTGGTGGAACGTTGGCGGGCGATACTAAATGCTAGTGAGGGTAGAAACTTTATTCGCACAGGATTTCCGAGGTCAGACATTAGTTTCAAGTACTTTTCGAGGGTTGGGCCTTCTGCTCTTTCGAGCGTCGCCCAAGCGCACGATGATTGAGGGTACTAAGAGGGACATCTTCACGATTTGATATAACGTCGTACACTTAACGCTCTCCCGGCAGAAAGCCCTTTGCAAGGGCTTTACTGGCGCGGTCGCCCATACTTACTTACAGCGATGATGAAGATGGGGATCGGAATGGTTCTCCAGGGAGCGAAACCAGGCACTTAGGCATCAGCAACGGCCCCAGCCTGTAGCGCATGGTTCAGTTCAGCCTCGCATTAGCCACAACACAGCCACACACAGCCTCGCCAAATGCTGACATAAGCGAATTTGCATTGTAGTTAAGGCATGGGGGGGATTCTACAGTAGCCAAAAATCGTTAGCGTGTTTCGCTCGATGTATTTATTTTTATAGCAACCATTCATGAATTTGCCCCGCACAGCTGCCACACGGCTGATGACGATCTCCCGCGTGGTAGTGAGGCCTTAGAGCTCGGGTATAATCGCTTTATATGTTTTAGGGATAGTAAGAGCTGAATGGTAGAGCTATGGTAGAGGAAGTCTGTTTTGCTATTAAAGCAGACCCTCTGCAAATTAGGCACAAGGGTAACAATACAAACATAATTTTCTTAAAGGAGTAGTCTAGGGTGTTTAAGAGTAGTTATAGAATATGACTTATGTAAAAATATAGGAGATAATTATAATTATATAGATTTTGAGATGATTAAAGTCAAAGTACCTATCATTTTTCTTAGTATAGTTGGTTTCTTACTACATATAGACAGACGTTAATGGCATTAGTAGATGATATGGCAGTAGGGTAGTAGTAGAATGTTAAGAGCATAGGGGATAGGACATGGCAGATTAGTAATTTGTTAGGTTATTAGGGGGTGAACTTAAGTACATATAGTAATAACCATGCATTGTTTATAAGTATGGAGAATGATATAGGGACAGTGTAGAGTATTATAAAGGTAAGGAAGATTATGGTAGTAGATGGTTTTTTATAAGGTATAGGGGGTAAGAGCTTAAAAACCACTATAGAGGTTAAGGAAGAATACTGTTATGCTTGCCTAGATATTGTTAAGGAGTATAACAGGTTTGAAAAAGACCCTACATATTTTGTAAAGCACCTTGTTACCTAGCCTAGTAGAAGGACAGTGTCTATTAATTTTAGTTACTAGCGTTTCCTTAGCTAAAGTTAATAACTGTTTTTCTCATTATACATGAAATATAACTGTTAGATTACATTAACTTCCTTCTCTACTGTTTGCTGTTTGCTAATCTCTATTATACTCATTTCTATAGGTTGTTATAATGGTTTATTATAGGATTTTTAGTTAACTTTATTTGTAAGACTATAGGGTAGGCCTAAAGCTTGTTGTGCCTCTCTATAGAAGTAGAAGCTCTTATACTAGTTAAATTAGAATCCTTAGAGAGCTCTAGGATAGCCTATAATGTAGACACTATCTTTAAAGGATGAATAGATTTCCTATGTGACAAATTTTGAACTAGCATAATGTATAATGAGTAAAAATGAATATTTCAACTCTAAAGTAGATAGTATAGTAGTGGTTTGTTATATATAACAAGTCTAGTCCTCATTTCATCTAGAATTAGCTTTACTACAAGATGTCCTTACTAAAGCACCATAAATAGAGCATGTATAGTTTCACCTAGAGTATTAACTATAGTCTCCTAGAAAGGCTCCATTTATAGAGTTATATAGTAGAACAGCAATCTAAACACTATATAGTTAGGAGTAGGTAGCTTATGAAACCACTTATTACTACAACAAAGCAGCTCCCTCATGCCATTAAATATAAGTAGCAAAAAACCCATACTGCTTAATGAACGAAATAGGCTTAAATTCCTAGAATATAAACATTTTAAATATTTCAACTAGTGATATGAAACGAACAGACTCTATAAATAGAAAGAAGAAACAACATATAAAGGACAAAGATATAACTGCCGTTATTAGAAAACTAATTAAGTAGACATATGGAAGAAGCTCTTAAGTAAAGACAGAACAATCCTAGTTATCACAAAAAGTAAGTTAAAGAAGTCAAGTAATGAAAATCAAAAGCTAGTAAATTAAGTAATATAAAGCCATAGATTTAATGGTCTAAAAGGCTAAAGGAAAAACAGCTTAAAGCTGTTTAAGCTACTTAAATAGTTATTTACTTATAGGCTTAATATACTAGAATTTAACTCTAATAACCAAATACTTTCTATGTTAAATTTAATCTATAACTTAGTAATATCCTCGTTAATTTCCTTATATTACTAAGTTACTAGCTTAAATCTTTCTACATCTTATATCTTAATATCCTTAATGTCATTAAAGCCTTCGTTATCATCATATTCATATTCCTCTTCACCTTTGTCATCATCTTCATCATCATTATAATCCTTATCTTTGCTACATTCTTAACTAAAAGAATCTTTAGATATCGTTTTATCATCTAATGATAGCAAATGGTTAGATAAGTAAAAGTCATTGTACTTCTTACTAGCCTTCTCTAACATAGCAATCCTTCTTAGTTTTATATCATTACTCTTAATGTTAGACCTCATAGCTGCTTCTATGGAAAGTAGGATAGATATATAATAGTTCTGATTTCCTATTCCATTTAGTAGATTAACGCTATATATCTAGTCATGGCTAAGAATAATCATGTTAATATTAGATGCTACCCTAGCTAAAATTGTTATGCTATGGCCTATGACTTAGATAGTAAAGTAGGAGTACTAGCTAGTTTAAACAGAGCAACTAGAGATAGTAAAGGCTAATATGTTGCCTAAGTATAGAATTAAACTAAGGTCTACTGTTATTAACATAGGAAGAAGGTTTATAGGACTTCTTTCGTTAACTTCAACCTTTTTAACATGATATATAGACTTAGTAGCATATACTATAGCTTAACTCCTGCCTATTAAATGCCACTTACAACTAAACAACTTACAACTATTTAACATGATGCAAATAACGATTTATAAGTCTTAAGCTTTGTATTCTACTTACAGGCTGTGCTAGGTAAACCTAGCGTTAACAGAAAAGAAATTAGCATAGGATGAGAAAGTAAACTAGGTAGATATTTCACGTTTAGGTAGGAAGGAATCCTAATGTTTGCTTGATATGATGCTAAATTGTTATAATAGCTATGAACTATAGAGCTACAAACATGATGAAAGAATTAGCTAACGAGCTCTAAGCACCTAATAATGTAGATGAGAAGGCTTGTTTGTTAGATTTAAAAGTTGATACGAAGGAGGGCAGGGGAAGGGGGTGGAGTGTAGGGCCTAGAAAGGATTTCAAGCTGCTAATGCAGTGTGTTTCCTATAGGGGGAGCTTTATACAGAGATATAAAGAACTAAACGACGTGATAGCTATAGGGTATGATAAACTACTTAACCTAGGTAAAGAAACAGGGGGAGTATGCTATAGCAGGAAGTAGCTAAGAGTAATGTAGTAGTGATACTTAGATTCACTAAAATCCAAAGTTCATTTAGGCGCCTATGAAATGCCCTACCTAAGCATGATAAATATATTATTGTTGCCTAATGCCTATGCCTCATTCTCGTGTATCTTACAATCCATTTTAGCTTTCTCACATCATTAGTGACCATCCCATCCCATTGCTAGTCTAACCTCTAATCCTAATCCGTTAAGTTCTAAGATAAAGTAACTTAAGGTCATAGTACCTAGTAGCAATTAGGGCACTATAATTAGGGTGCTGTTAGAGAATATTAAAAGCTACTAAGTGATTTTCTCTTATAAGCGTTACATTAGCATTAACTGTAGAGTTGCTAAGGGATTTTCTCTTACAAGCGTTACATTAGCGTTAACTTAGAGTTGCTAAGGGATTTTCTCTTGTAAGCACCACATTAGCGTTAACATATGTAGGTCTAACAAGGGATTTTCTCTTACAAGCATTGCATTAGCATTAACTATAGAGTTGCTAAGTGATTTTCTATTACAAGCGCTATGTTAGTGTTAAATTCTAGCAAGTGCTATAAGTTTAGCACAGGTTGATTAGCATGGTAGATTAGATCTAATAATACCTAAATTACAAATTATGAAATTCACAATGGGACATGAGCATTGCCTCTCATTACAATATGACCTGTTTTATGGCTTCTTAATTTAGTAGGCTCTAGATCCCCCTAGTCCACAGCTTAATAGAGCACCTAGAAGATGCCATTTTTTTGTTTAATAAGTGCTAGTCTTTAACATTAATTTGAACCTCGCCCTAGTTAAATACCTAATAGAGACACTAATAAACGCTATCTTTCATTTATAGCTAATGATTAGCCTAGTCTAAACTAAACAAGGACTCCTAAATATAAGGCAGGTAGGTACTTTGTATTAATAGGAAGCTAGCTAGAGGTTTAGGCTAGTATGTTGGCCTTGCATAATAAGCAGGGCATAGAACGACCCTCTTTAGTTATACTTGTACTAAGTTAGCACAAGTAATCCCACTTATCATAGCCATTAGCTAGGACCTATATAGACCTACATAGCTTGACATCTTGGATCTATATAATGCTTCCACTACTAGTTGCAAGCTATGATGTAGAGTCATGTAGACTAAAGAGTGCATATGCTAGCCTAGTTTAGGGAGCATGGTAACACTAGGCAACTACCATAGTAGCTAGCATATACATAGATATGAACCCTAAAGTTCATATCTATGCTTATAGGAGTCACCACCTAACTAGCAAAGTGTTAGAGAGGTACGTTTAGATTAGCATAGAACTCCTTTAACAAGGTAATGATGGCTAAATCTCCTTTAGGATCAAAGTTTGCTATTGCCTACTCTTTTAACACTAGAAGCAGACTTTGTGAAAACTATAGGTTATAAAATGCTAAAAATATTCTACATATTATAGGCTGCCTCCTTAGCAAAGAAGCTAGTTGAAGCTAAGATGCAAAGCTATAAAATATATTAATGTTAATTAACAGGCCTAGTTAATACATATAAGCCTAACCTAGTCTATAAATACCTATGATTGCTCCTTAAATACTACGTGTTCCTTAAGGGAATAAAGCTAACGCATAGTATTTAGCACTAGCTAACTCACTTCATCCCATTCTATTACATTACATTAAGTCTACACGACTAGCAAGGTTCTTTAATCCTTGTTTAACATAACGATAGGAGTCCCATGCTCATAGCACACCTCCTACATTCTGTGATTTTTAGACATGAGGTTACAGACTCTTACTTCTTATATTTCAGTGTAATGAAACGGATTAAGCTAGCCCTAGCCCTAATTAACTCTACAACTCCACCCTTTCTTTCCTAGAGGACTACATCTAATCCATAAATGCTGTATATTATCCACAATCATAGGTGCTAGGATGTCCTCTAAAGGTGTTCTAGCTGCTACCTAGCCTCTTGTACATGTTCATTTCACTAAAGAAGTAGGTGTAGGGTAGGAAGTAGGTAAGACTACTACGTGACCTCTCCTATAGGATGCTCCTACGTTCTTGTCTTAGAAAATTCATAGAGTAAATATATAAAGCTAACAAGATGTCAAACACGTTAATCCTAATCTTCATGCTAATATAATCTCTAGTTAGTTACACTCTCTAGTCTACCTTTAGTTAGCTATTATCTTTACTTAATCTACTATAGCTTCTTCTTCTCCCTCTATCATGGCTGCTGCTGTTGCTAGTTACTCCCACGACCATTTCCACCACCTTCTAGATCTTACCTCTACGTAAGAGCACTTTCTTAAGTCAAATGGTCTAATGCTTGTTAAGGATGTCCTCTAAGACTTCTTCATTATTAATGGCATGGATTGTACCTTTAGGTTGGCCATGCTATACTACTACTTTGATATTAACCATGGCTAGGTAATAGTTAATTACAATGGCACATCTACTACTTAGAACGCTAGTCCTAACTAGCAATTTAGAGCTTTTCCTCTAGTAGTGAATTAGTGCCACATGAGTTTGGATGGATGAACCCTAACTAGCAATTTAGAGCTTTTCCTCTAGTAGTGAATTAGTGCCACATGAGTTTAGATATTCCAAAGGGCACAGATTTAAGATGGGAGAAAAGGAACATGCATTTGTAGCTAATTTCAAACGATTGCTTAATGAAAAGAATGTTACTAGAGTGTTTAGCTTATACGAGTACCTAGGAGACGACTTTAAGGGTACATGTGAAATTAGCACGTCCTTAGCTAACATCAACTTAACACTAAAAGACGTACGTTAATCTCCCATTAAATTAGAATTAACAACTAACCTTTTACTAACATAGTATCCTAAAGGCTTAATGGGGATTGACATTACTTGGTTCTTTTCCCTACCACTTAGAAAGCAAGGATGTAGATGCACCTATAATAATCGTTTAAAGCCCCATGGTCATGGCAGCCATATTATCATGTAGTTAGGTTAGGCTCTTGCTTCTATAGAGGATAATAGCTATGATTAGTACTTAGTAATGTTTGTCATGTCGTTTACTTAAGGCAGCTTTTAGGATTCAACTACAGTCATTCATAATAGGATAGGACGGATTTAGTACAAACAAGAATACTTATTAGATTAGTATAGTAGATAGAACTAACTACAGTCATTCATTATAGTTTAACCATTCAAATTAGGAAGGATTTCCATTAGAACAAGAATGGTCTATCTAGCACAAAAGTAGTTTCTTGCTTGTGATTTTGTGACTCTTGAAGTTGAAGTTTGTTATAAGAAATGGAATGAATTAAGCCAGCCCTAGCCCTACTTAACTCTACAGCTTGGCCCTTTCCTAGAGGAATGTAACTAATCCATAAATGTAACATTCTAGAGTTAATTAGGCCTTGTGGTTTTTAAGAGCTTTCTGATTCGCTTAATTTAAACAGTAGATATTACTTACTAATATGATGAAAAGAGGAGCTACTTAACTATTTAACTGCTTTAATTAGTAGGTCTCTTAGTAAGTTGTCAAAGTAGGGATTTTTTAATTAGCTTGCTTAGTAGCATAGTGTAATTTAGTTCCGTTAGTACCTAACTAAGAATAACCCCTCTACTCCTACTTGTCTCCTATTTGTGAAGTTATTTAGGTTTCATGATGTCACTAAACCTAATGTAACGCTTCCACCTAGAAAACATACCCGTTACCATTTCTTCTTTCTAACCTAGTAGCAAAGTCCTAATCTTGAATGACAGGTATATAGATGGTGGCAAGTGCCACATCTTTAAGGTGCACTTTTTAGATGGAGCAAGCTAGTCTATACGCATTCTAATCCATGCTTAAAGTAATTCCTAAGATGCTATTATAGGCGTTCTCTAAGGAGAACATGATGTGCTTTAAGAGATTTTAAAGATTAGCATAACGGACTTTCCCTAGGCCCTAAAACTCTATGGATCTAGCTTTACATTCAAAAACTTTGTTAGATATCCATTTATAGTATTATTATGGATTAAAGGCTCACCCCTTCTCTAGACTACTAACTACCTACTAAGGCCTATTTGGAATAAAATCCTTAGTTAAGTCGCTAAGATACAGATGTCTCTCATTAAGTACACTAAAGAATATAGTATATTTAGCCACCTTCATTCTAATGTATATGCTTACGTTTATTATAAGGGGAAGTGCCATAGAGCATTTCATAAGAATAATAGATAACAAGTTCCCCTAAGTTTGCAATGGCCACCTCCCTAATATTACTAAATGGGACTGTCTTAAGCAAAAACGTCTTCTCCCTAAGGTGCTTCACCCTAAACTAGAGGGCGTGCCATTTGCTATAGATCATAGTAACCTATTACCATCTAACATAATAGTTAACTCTAACTACAACATTACTAGGTAAGCAAGCATCAACCCTAGATATGCTTATATTGCTAACTACGAAAGTATTATCAATTAGGGATATGCTTTAAAGGT
Organism: Pseudogymnoascus sp. WSF 3629; assembly: GCA_001662585.1. Classification (NCBI taxonomy): domain Eukaryota; kingdom Fungi; phylum Ascomycota; class Leotiomycetes; order Thelebolales; family Thelebolaceae; genus Pseudogymnoascus; species Pseudogymnoascus sp. WSF 3629. The sequence goes on from KV454645.1 coordinate 66,460, forward strand.
TCCCATCTAACTAGCTAGTTGCTTTCCTTGCTTTCTTTAGCTCTAGGAGCTTGTTATGCCCCTAAGCCTAACTCTTTAAGAAGACTAAAAAGCTTATGTTGCTTTGCTTATGTCTTAGTCTTCATAAGTGGCATCTTAGATGTTGCTTATTTATTCATCTAATGATGTTGATTTTTGTCCTTGCTTTCTAGAGTTGATAATTAGTAAGGGTATGTACCATTTACTTGTGGTTCTAAAATGGAAGCTTCTCTATCATGAGCTATAGGGGCAGCATGTAGGCCTCACCTAGTAACGGGGAACAGGATGTAGTTTAAGAAGGTAATGGATGTGCTAAGCTTTCTGTTCCTATAGGACGAGCAAGCACAGCCTAGGTGTAGGAACAAGTCATATCAAGTGATCCTCTAGAAGACGATTGAGATGCTAGAGTGCTAGCTTAGATATTAGAGAGTAGACAAGTGGCTAGGTGAATTCCTTCACGTGGTCTAGCTCATGTACTAGTTGCTCCCATATCCCTTAAAGTAGGTGCTAATCACGTTAACGAAGAGTAGCTAATGTCAAGGTCTTAAGTAGTAGACAATGTAGTTCTTAACAGTGAATTCATGCTACTACTAGGCAGGCCGTTATTAATGATGGCAAGTCTAGTGTAGTAGGTAGGACAGTAGATGTTTATAGAGGGTAGGGAGCTATAGGCGTTTAGGACATTAGAGCTATTAGTAGCATTTAGAGCAGAGGGGTAGAAGAGTGTGTATAGGAAGAGTACTAGGTGGCAGGCAAGGCAAGCATAGGGCTAAAGGGATTTGTGGGGTTATAGGAGCAAGGCTAGCCACTAAGGTTCAAAATGCTAGAGGATATGCATAAGAAGACGCTAGACGAGCTAGATTTGCTAATGGCTAGACTAAGCTAGGAGTAGGCTAGAAGGGATAAAGAGAATGGTAGCAAGGAGGCTAATGGCAAGGGCAGGCAAGCTATAGTAGTTATAACAAGGATGATGTCATAGTAGCATTTGCTAAAAATAACAATGATGGGAAGGATGGGGGGGTTTTAAGATTAGGTTTAGTGATCGTTAGTAATGATAGTAGCTTTGTGCCATTATAATAAGGCATTAATTTCAACATGGCCTTCTATAGCAACTAATATGATGCCATCCTAGTATTAGTCGCAAAAACGTCTATAGGATACAAAGTTGCTAATATACGTTATTCATGCTAAATGGCTATAAGGCAGCTCTAATTAGATTATGCCATTTAGAGTGTAGCATTTAATTATGATATCTATAACCTCTTAGATAAGAAACTTAAGTAATGCATGTGATTTTGTTTAGATTGTTAAGTAATATATGCTCTTATTACCATGCAAGCCATCTATAGAGGGCATTTTTTCATTAGTAGTAGGATTCTATCATTAATGGTAGGCATTTCATTAAAGTTAGACTCCTCTAGTTAGGACGCCTTAGCTAGTGGTATTACCATACATAACTTAGGTAGCGTTATGTAAGGATGGGGAGTATGAGTGCTCCCATCTATGGTGCTATAACAGTAGGTTAGTAGGGGCTGTAGGAGTAGCTACTAGTAGGTGTGTTAGTGTTTGGTTGTTGTGGTTAGGGAAGGAGAAGAGAGGGATATCAAGGGAGGTAGAGGAAGAGAATGAAGAAGAGTTAGAGGGAAAGTAGAACAGAAACTATAGAGGGGAGCAAGGTGGAAGTAAGACTGCAAGGGAGGTATAGATAGAGTGGTAGAGAATAGCAAAACTAAAGAAGTGAGAATTAAAAATGCAAACATACCATCTCTTGTAGGCAACAATGTACAACTTATAACAAACATGTGTTCTCTTGTAGATTTTGCACTACACCTATACTTAATGTTTAGCACTAGCTATAGGGGGATGTGTTGCTCTAGGTGGGATTTTTACAATGAGGTTGCTTAGGGGTCATTGTTCCTTAGTTGTAATCTAAGACGTTAACGAGGTTATTCATAGGGAGATATTACGAATTAGTAGTAGGGCAAGACCATGTGATCTACCTAAGAACCTAATACTAACCTAAAAATGACCTAGTTGACGTTAGGCCCTAACACTTTCAAAATGCTACTAGGCTTAAAAATACACCATGCTTAGGTAGTAACATACATATACGTCATTTCCCACTTAAATACCTTAAGCTAGTGTGCACATAAGCAACTATATAAGCTTTAGTAAGCAAATATTTAGAATTTACAGAGGTGAGGTAGAGCAATTCAAGTAGGTTTAGTCTTAGTGGATAAACAATGTTCTACTATTAACTAAATTAACATAACTATGAGACAAATGACATATAAGCAGCAGAAGAACTAACATCCTGTTAATACTCTATTAAGGTACAATTTGCTTCATAGGCTAAGTTTAGCTCTGTGCTAGACTGAATTTAGATGTTCTAGTGTGTCGTAACCTAGATGCTAAATCTAGATTTTGCACCTTAAGCCCCTCTATCACGCTTAAGTACTACACATGAACGTACGAAACTAAGGCTAGGAAAGGGGTTTTCTAAATCAGAGCATATATGCAAGGATCTATGATATAAGACATTAAACTAGCAATTTTGATATTAAATGCTAATTAATAAGTAGGAAAGACGTATGTAGCATTGTATTCTAGCATGTATGCTACATTAACCTCTAGCCCTATGTCTGAAAATCTCCATCATGGGACTAAAGAGATTAATCTAAGATAATCTAGGAAAATCATAGGGAAGACATCCTTAAGTTAACGAGGCCTAATATCTCTCCATACCTAATGCTCTAATCTTGGTTCTTTCTTTTTCTAACTTTTTTATGTCTTTTATATTACAAGAGAGCGTGCTATGCTTTAAGGTCTGCCTACCTCAAAGTTCATAGTAAATGGCTCTTTGGTTTCTTACTTTTCAAGATTAGTTAATGGTTGTATAGTCATTAGCTGCCAATGCTCTTAGGTAGGAGATAGCAGGGCTAGGTGTAGGAGTATTTCTTCCTTAGTGCCACTTGCTCTTTAATTAAGGCGCTTTAAGTTAGGAACGAAATGCTAACTAGTTTGCTTAGGTATGGACGTAGCATTATAGATGAGTAGCAAATAGTTGTCTACGTCCTAGTAGACAACCCCTATTTCCTCATCCTACTCTCTATGCCATTCTAATCATAATTGCCCTTAGTCTGTTATAAGAGAAGCATTTAGGCTATAAAAGGCTTAGTAGTTGATCTAGACGATTTGTTCTTTGCATGCTTTTTCATGTGAATAGCAGGCTGTGATTCTAAAGCTTTTAACTTCATAGCGCTTTGGCGTTAAGTGCCTAAAGCCTTCATTATAGCATACTGTTCTGAAAAATGGTTATATCTAAGCCCTAAAGCTCTAAAGAGTAGGTAAACAGAGCGTCTAGGAGATAGTTTCACTGCTTCTTCCTATGATGTAGGAATGGTATATAGCAAGGGACCTAATAAGTTCACGTTAACGTGATTAAAGTCATTAGCTTCATCTAAGGCTTTAAAGGGCTAAGTATTAATAGAAAGGTAGAATTCAAGATAACAAACTAACTCTAATGCTTAGAATAGATTAGTTGCTTTAATACAAGTCTAATATAGATGTAATGAAAGGAAATACCATGCTCTAGGTTATGTAGATTCTAATAGTGTTTTACCTATTATAATGAGGTTAAAAAGTACTTAATCTACCTTACTCTATCCTAATCTTAGATGATAGGAAGAGATTAAACCTCATTAAAGAATCTAGATGCTCTGTAGTTTTGTAATGCACGAATTTCTAGACAAAGTCCTTTAAGGTTAGTCTTGCTTATAAGACGAAGTTCTTCTAGGCTAGCCTTAAGGTCAGCCTTAGTTGTAAGACGAAGTTCTTTAAGGTCAGCCTTAGTTGCAAGGCAAAGTTCTTTAAGGTTGGTCTTAAGGTTGGTCTTAGTTACAAGAGTTAGAAGAATTTCATGTAGGTGTTTGTTAGTCATGATATTGCCATTCTCTATAAAGTCTTGGAATTCTTCTACCCCTGCCTTTATATTCCTAATATCCTCTTTAGCTTTAGATACCCTTATATCCCTTTAGTTAATGACTTCATTAAGTCCCTTAACTTCTTGTTGTAATCTTTTAAAACTAGACGTAGTAGGTACATTAGTAGCTAGCTTGTTAGGTAAGCTAGCATAAGGTTGGCGTTCTAGCATTTACACGTGGTCCTTATAATCATCTACTATAGACTTAAGCTACGTTATACATGGTAAAAATCCCTTTATCATTAACATCCTCTAGTAGCATGAGATGCCTAAACAGGCATGCTAAATCAAGAGTAGTAGTCTATAGTAGGGGTAGTTCGTACTAGCTAGGTAAAGACATGTTGCTATCGTTAGACTTAGTGGACTATGACATGGTGATAAGTGTTGTTCCCTAGTAGGTTCATGTTAGAGAGTCTATGTTATAAACGATTGTAAACCTGTTAAGAGACGTAGCATTAGGCTGACGTTTAGGCGATTTAGGCGCTAGGCTAACCATGTGGATAATTGTAATGCTAACTACAACATCCTTGTAGAGTGAGATGCCTAAACAGCCAAGGCATATCGCTAGCGGTAGGGTAGGTAGATGTCTGTAATAGGGGTAGTTTAGACTAGCTAGATGAGGACATGTTGATCTCAGCAGACTAAGACATAGTGATGAGTATTGTTTAGAGCAGTTATGTGTTAGAGAATCTATGCTAGGAATAATTAGGTACTAATAATAGTTGGTAATATGTGCGCTAGGCTTAAGGCAGACTCTCTGCGGATAATTGTAATGCCGACTGTCATTTGTGGGGAAGAACTTTGCGCCTAAACTTCGCAGCAAATACGTACCCCTACGTCAATACAGATCCCTGTTCTGGCTCTCTTTGGCTTGGCTGAGCAAAGCGAAGGAGGGGCCAAAACACGACGCCCAGCCTGCCCCTTAGCGATCGAGGAGGGGCAGAACCCTGCTTGCCCTGCCCACCTCACGCATGCTCGACCAACACTAAGGGGAGCCGCTTTTGCAAAAAAGCGAAAAATGGCGCATCGCAAAAGCAGCGGGAGGCGCGGGGCCCAACCTCCATATGTGTCAATACGCGATTGGCTAACAACCAGAAGCATCAGTGGTTTAGTGGTAAAATCCATCGTTGCCATCGATGGGCCCCGTGTTCGATTCACGGCTGATGCATCAATTATTCAATTAATTCAACAACTCCAATACCTTGGGTTTGTGTGTTATTTTTTGCTCATTTCTGTTATTTTGCTGGATATTGTGAGCGGCCAACCCACCCAAGCAAGCTACAAATTTTTAGTTGCGAGGAGCGAAAAGCTTCTTTTCTATTTTTCCATTCATATCTTATCAGATTTAGCACGTGATGTGGGGTGATTTATGGGGTACATGATGGTTTTGCCATCGTGAGACCTGAAAGCTCCCTTGTGTCCCTTCACTTTAATTAATACTCACTCTTTCTTGCCTACGTGGCCATGACAAGCTATATCTCGAAATCTAGTTCTTATGACCAAGCATGATATCGTGACAAAGACAGATTTCATCCCTTCTGATCCGCCTGTATCAATCAGGACACGTCGCTTGGTACTTTATACGACCATTTCAGGCAATTAGCTCCACAGTTCCTGGCGCCTGGCCCGCTTGCACTTCACGACCAAGACATTTTGGCGAATCGCGACGACAGCCTCCATATTTCCCAATCGAGGCCAATTCTTTCTGACATAACCACATGGATGCCTACTCCACAGGGCGACACATTCTCTCATCTTTCTCTACACTCGCTTGCGGATTCTAATCATATTTCACTTCTACCCTTGCACAACAACCAGCCTGCGTCACTGCACGGCCACGACGACGTCGAGCTAGACAACCTCGACCAAACCAACCCACGAGCCAACAATAGACCCCCACGATCCAACCGACGATACGCAGGAATACACGAGAGGGGCGAAGAAGGCACACAACACCTGCTACACGAGGATTCAAGCTCCGATAACACCGACTACGACTCGGACGAGCCCATGGGCGCCCGAAGCCGCCGCGCGAACAAGGAGCCCGCCTCCGCGCTCTCGGCCTCCACGTCAGCTGCTAACGGCGACGCCGACATGAACGGAAACGTCGAGCTACGGCGGAAGAATGCGTCGCTGGACTCACCGTCTGTGACGGCAAGCCTCATGGCGCGGGAATCGTTTAGCCTTGACCAGCACGTCCCCAGCACGCCAGCGCCTTCGAATAATGGCTTCTTTGAGCTGCCGATGCAGGACCGGAGGAACTTTGTGCTGTTGGTGCTCTTATACTTTTTGCAAGGTGTGCCGATGGGATTGGCGACGGGGTCGGTGCCGTTTTTGTTGAAGGCGCATTTGTCGTATGGCCAGATCGGGATATTTAGCTTGGCGTCATATCCTTACTCGCTGAAGCTGCTGTGGAGTCCTATTGTTGATGCCTGTTGGACGCCGCGCCTTGGGAGACGGAAGTCGTGGATTCTGCCCATTCAGATGCTCTCTGGTTTCGGGATGATCTGGCTAGGCGCGAACGTTAAGGCAATGATGGTCACAGCAGGGCAGGAAGGCGGTGGCGGTGTTTGGGACTTCACCGGCTGGTGGTTTTTCCTTGTGTTCATGTGTGCTACACAGGATATTGCTGTTGATGGCTGGGCACTCACGCTGCTGTCGCCGCAAAACCTGAGCTATGCATCCACCGCTCAGACCGTAGGATTGACGGCGGGACAATTCATGTCGTACACCGTCTTCCTGGCCTTCAACTCGCCCGACTTCGCGAACAAATGGTTCCGCGCCTCGCCATCCCCGGACGGTGTTATGACCCTGGGCGGCTACCTGACATTCTGGGGCTGGGCGTACTTGATCGTGACCATGGGCCTCGCAGTTCTTAAGAAAGAGGAGAGGACGAAGAACGAAGACGGTATCTGGGATGTATATAAGGTTATGTGGAAAGTTCTTAAGCTCAAGAACATCCAGACCATCATCATCATCCACCTGATCGCCAAGATTGGCTTCCAGGCCAACGACGCCGTAACGAATCTCAAGCTTCTTGACAAGGGCTTCAGCCAGGAAGACCTGGCCCTGACCGTCCTCATTGACTTCCCCTTCGAAATCGCCCTCGGCTACTATGCCGGAAAATGGAGCACAAAATACACGCCCATGCGGCTGTGGAGCTGGGCCTTCGTCGCACGCCTTGGTGCTGCCGTGATCGCCCAGTTGACTGTCATGATATTCCCAGCAAATGGCGTCGACACGTCGTACCTGCTTGTCGTGATCGCATCGCACATTTTCAGTACCTTCACAAACACCGTCATGTTCGTGGCGATTAGCGCCTTCCATGCGCGCATCGCGGATCCGGTCATCGGAGGGACGTACATGACGCTTCTTGCTACGTAAGTCCGCTGCATATCTCCGGCCCCCCCTACTCCCACGTTTTATAATCAGCGAGCTAACATATCCAGGGTCTCGAATTTGGGTGGTACCTTCCCGCGTTTCTTCATTCTCAAACTCGTCGACCAATTCACTCAGGCGACTTGCGTGCCACCTGCGCCCGGTTCAACGGCCTTATCAGCGGCCCTCAAGTCGCCGCTCGTGACTGAGGCGTTCAGCTGCGCGTTGGAAGTAGATAAGCACCGCTGTATTGACGGCGGTGGCGTGTGTAATATTACGCGTGATGGATACTACATCACAAACGTTGTCTGTGTTATTATAGGAGTACTCACATTCTGGGGCTATATTAGGGAGAGAGCGTTGCAGCTCCAGGCGTTGCCTTTGAGGGCGTGGAGAACGGGGGGATCGACCGGGCAGAGGGGGAACTAGTGGATACTGAAGCTCGTGTGGGGAAAGGAAACGTATATTATCTTAGACATAGAGAAGAATATGTACATCATAATCAACCGTGGGGAGCTCGCCTCGAAAGAAGAAGTGGGGGCGCGTGGGATTTCTATGAGAAACCGGAGAAGTTACACATCGCGGCTGGTCTCGTTACGAATGCGTCGACGGGCATTGGGGACGTTATTAGCTGGCCAAGTGATGCCGCGTGCAATCCATGCAGCAGGAATGCGGAGTAGGAGTTTAAATAGTTCACAATCCTTGTCTAGAGCTTCTGCATTGACGGAGGAAGATGCTCTGCGTTGGACCAGGCGGATCATGTGATCAGTTCAGGAGAAGTTTAACGCCGACCGCCGACCTAGCTAGACTGAAATATGAAACTTTGGCCGTAAGGCGCATTCGAGTATCAAAATGGCATCTTCGCCCATCGCGCCAGTAAGTTGGGACTCCGCAACGTTTTCCCCCTCTGCTCCTATCACATCACTTTCTTTTCCAATGTTGGACCCTCTACCCGTTTCTACTGCAGTAGCAATCGGCGTTTTTAATCCCGCTGTCGCCGTCCTCACATGCGGCGGTCGCGGTGGTCGGCGTTGTGTGTTATCTTCCTTGGCTATGGTGTGATCACCACGCGTGTATCGCCATGCGGGAACCGTCGCTTCGCACCGCTCTCTTCTCTATTTGGTCTAGGCGTTCATTGTCACTATTAATCTTTTTGATATTCTAGTCCTTGACGTCAGCTAAGTGGGCTTCTGGAGAAAGCTTCGTCGCCGGGAGATGGCTGTCTAGCCCCCTCCCGGTGCTTAGCTGCGCGCTATAGAATGGACTATGGTGACAGTCTTCAATGGCATCGCGCAATTTATCTCCATAACGCGATGTGAGATGGACCCTTTACTATTGGCGTGGGGGGATGTACGACGAGGCGTGAAGGAGCTTGTCTTGACGACTGCCAACGTTGGGGATGCTGGGCATGGCTTCTTTGGGAAAGGACATAAATACTGTCTGTCGCCTCTCGAGGGATTGAGTCCTCTGATTGATCTTGTTTCAGCGTCCAGAGTTGAGTAGGTCATTCGAACTCTTCCGATTAGAAAGCAGGCTTTCATCATTCGTTGGTCTTTCGCCCATTGACGTATTTGTTTACTTCCTTGCCGCCGACATGGCAGACAAGCCGTCCCTTGATCCACCGGCACCGCTGGCCCCGGTCCAGAAGCCATGGATTGTGAGGTTCCTGCGCAAGGCGCGGGGACAGATTGACCGTCCTCCGCGAGTAAATATTACTCCGATTTCGCGGAAGTATAGTGATCCGGACTACTCTATATCAAAGGGAGCGGAGGTGGGAGTTGCTGTATCCGAATCCGGCAGCGACTATAGCAGTACGGCCGTGGGCCTGCAAAAGCAACATCGAGGAGAAGCATTCGCAGAAGGTGGCGCAACGAAATTTTACGAGCCGATACCAGAATATGAAGGTCGGCATAGATGGGACCCTACGGCGGAGTGGACCCCGGCCGAGGAGAAGAAGCTTGTGCGGACGGTAAGTTTTCCACGGCTACAAGAGCATGGAAATGTTTGCTAATGGCGTACCAGCTTGACATTAGGATCTGTTCGTGGGTATGCCTAATGTTCTTCTCGCTCCAGCTTGACAGAGGAAACATCACCCAAGCGCTGAGCGACAACATGCTGAAAGACCTTGGACTCACCACCAACCAATACAACTATGGCCAGACGATATTTTATCTTTGCTTCCTCTGCGCCGAGTTACCGTCGCAATTGATCAGCAAGAAGCTTGGCCCAGATAACTGGATCCCGATTCAGATGATCTGCTGGAGTATCGTGGCAATTTGCCAGTGCAGGATAACGGGACAGTCAACTTTCTACGCTACCCGCGCCCTGCTGGGCTTGATCGAAGGTGGATTTATTCCAGACAGTATCCTCTATCTGAGTTACTTTTACACTAGCAAGGAGCTGCCCATTCGTTTGAGCTTCTTTTGGGGCTCGTACACACTTACGGGTATAATCTCGTCGTTCCTCGCCTTTGGGATTCTGCACCTCCGTGGTGTGTTGGGCTTGGAGGGCTGGCGATGGCTCTTTGCCCTCGAGGGTATTGTGACGGCAATCATTGGCGTGGCATCCTTCTTTTACCTGCCTCCTTCGCCAACAGAAACCGCGAGTCACTTCCGAGGAAAGGATGGGTGGTTCTCCGAGCGAGAGGAGATTGTTATGGTTAATAGGGTTCTTCGTGATGATCCCGGAAAGGTGTGTACTATGAATTCTCACCGAGGTCTCCTATTTGTCAAATAGCATTGGCTAACAACACCCAGGGCGACATGCACAACCGACAGGGCATCACATTAGGTCTCTTCTGGAAGGCACTATGCGATTATGACCTGTGGCCTGCGTACCTAATCGGGTTTACGTGGGGCACTCCATTCCAACCAGTCGCAGCCTATTTGACATTGACACTGAGGGGTCTCGGCTTCGGCACCTTCGAGACCAATCTTCTGGTTATCCCTGGCTCCGTTCTCACGCTCCTCCAGCTCCTCTTCTGGACCTGGTATTCGGAAAAAATCAATAGCAGGTTCTTCGTCATCCTTATCTCGCAGATTTGGGCTCTACCGCTCCTCATCGCACTAGAACTTATCCCAGGAAATTCGAGTCCCTGGGTGAAATACTCCCTCAGCATTCTGATGGTTGGATTTCCATACACTTATGCGATCATTGGTATGCCTTCAATAATTATTAGTGAGAAACTGGCCCTAACTCTGTACAGTCGCCTCAGTCAGCCGTAATGCAGGCTCGGTACGAACGAGGACAGTTGGCACGGCACTTTATAATATGTTCGTTCAAGCTAGCAGCATTGTTGGTTCAAATGTAAGGCCGCCACTGGCAAGTCCCGTCTGTTTGAAGACAACTGCTCACGGATATAGATATACCGAGATGACGATAAGCCGAACTACCGCCGTGGTAACAAGATCCTGCTCGGTTTCGTCGCGTGGAACTTCGCACTCATCATCGGGACGAAGTACTACTATGTGTGGAGGAACTACACGCGCGAGAAGAAATGGGGTGTGATGACACAAGAGGAGAAGGATACCTATCTCGAGACAACGACGGATGAAGGGAACAAGAGGTAATGTCAACTCCGAGCTGATTGCTTGATATAAAACTAATACAGACACAGACTTGATTTCCGCTTTGCGCATTAGAATTCTAGTTACGATGAAAAGGACTAAAGTATGGATTTAGAATAGATACTACAACTAAATAGGAATGGCTGGCCATATAAGGAATACATATATTGACATGAATACCATGCCAAAAAAATTAAAGTCGCCGAATTTTGAGTCTAAGTGAGAACAAATTATTGGACTATTTTGAACGTCGGATGAACTTTAAATAATAAATGTACCTCATATCTATTTCATTGCCCAAGTGCCGTCGTCTAGCCCGCCCCGGATAAATTATTATGAGTGTTGTTGACTAGGCTGGGTGGATGTCCCCCTACCACCCCGCATTTTACCCCACCCTGTCTCGAGAAACCCCATGCATCTATGACTGGCAACATGATATTTATTCGAGTTATATAATGCTATGAGCCCCTTAAAAACATCTCCTTCTACTTCCCAATCCAACTCTACAAAATGGCGACCCCAACTTCCCTAACAGCGTGCGTTCTGCATGGCCCGAAAGATATCCGCATAGTTCGTCTACCCCTCCCCCGCGGTTTGGCCAAACCCCAACTAACACCTCCCAGGAAACCGTCTCCTCCGCCGCCCCCCTGGCTCCCAACGAAGTCACAGTCCGCGTTACTTCAACAGGCCTCTGCGGCTCCGATTTACATTACTACAACCACTACCGAAATGGCGACATTCTGGTGCGCGAGCCTTTGATCCTCGGTCACGAATCATGCGGCTACGTGACAGCCGTCGGCGCCGATGCCACATCCCTACAAGTCGGCGACTTTGTCGCACTCGAAGTTGGCCTGCCGTGCGGCACCTGCAACCTCTGCGCCGAGGGGCGTTATAACATATGTCCCGACCTCCGCTTCCGCAGCAGCGCAAAGAGCTGGCCCCATTTCCAGGGTACGCTCCAGAGCGAGATCAACCACCCCGCAGAGAAATGCTACAAGTGAGTCCCGCCTAGTCTCACCCGGCACTATAATCCGTAACTAACCAACCCCCCAGGCTCCCCCCAACCCTCGACCCCCGCCTCGGCGCCCTTATCGAACCTCTCAGTGTAGCAATGCACACGCACCGCCGCGCCGCACTCCCCGCAAACTCCACAATCCTAATCATCGGCGCCGGAGCAGTTGGTCTCCTCTGCGCCGCCGTCGCCAAAGCAAACGGCCACCGCGTCATAATCTCCGATATACAGCCCCTCCGCATCGATTTCGCAACAAAGAACGCCTTCGCTGACGCTGGTTTCGTCGTCCCGCTCACGCCCCGTGGGGATGTAACTGCGAACCTCGCGACCGCAGCGACGATGGCGGGCGAGCTGAGAGAGAAGGCGAAGGAGTTGGGTGGGGTGGTGGATGCGGTTATGGAGTGTACGGGCGCGGAGGCGAGCTTGCAGACTGCGATTTTGGCGGCTAGACCGGGAGGAAAGGTCATGCTTGTGGGTATGGGAACGCCGGTGCAGACCCTGCCTGTGTCGGCCGCGGCGCTGCGGGAGGTGGATTTGTTGGGTGTGTTCCGATATGCTGGGGTGTATGGGGAGGCGGCTAAGCTGGTGAGTGAGGGAAAGAGTGGGCTGCCGGACTTGACTAAGTTGGTTACACATCAATATACCGGGTTTGGGGGCGTAAAGGAGGCATTTGCTATGGCGGGGCAGGCGGTGGATAAGGAGGGGGCGTTGGTGATTAAGGTTGTTATCGAATTTCCCAAAGAGAGGGGAACGGGCGGATCAGAGGCCATGTGAGTGCAGATAAAATTTGGTTGGTTGGAAAAAAACGATATATACATGGTCATATACTCTATTGTATATGAGTTGAATAAATATAGATGTAATTCGACGAAACTAGGTGATATGTGACGCGATAAATGGCAAGTAGAGGGCAGTAAATCTCTCTTTAATTAGTACAGCATGCTTTTAGATAAATTCACACCACTTCCACTCTCGGCATCATACAACAAACCACACGAAGATCAAGCGACCGGCGCCACCTTCGCATGCGCTTGAATGTGCGCCGTATGCATGTCCGCCACGGCCGGGATAATTAAGCCCTCAATTTCAATCTCAGGCTCACCCATCAAGTCCGCTGGATCACTCGGGTGCTCTCTCTCATCTTCAATCGCATCCGCAACGCCCACTTTATCGCCCACTGTCAGTAGCGCTGCCTTCCCTGTCCAATCTTTCACCCCAGTTCCCCTCCTCTGCCGTGGGACGCGGATCCACTCTTCGCGCATGCGCGACCCCTCCACCGCACGGTCCTTGCTCACAAACACAACCTCCCACTTGCGCGTGCTAAGGAGGTTGCCAATGACGAGGTGGTGCTGATAACGCTCGAGACTGTACTCGGCCTTGTGGACGAGGATCTCGGGGTCAGTCTCGAGCTTGAAGGAGACGATCATGCCTTCGGGTGCCCAGCCATCGACGAGGTTCTTGAGGAACTTCGGTACGGGGTCTAGGTCGACTATTAGCCTCTTGGAGCGCGGCACGCGCGGCGACGAGTCGAAGTTATCGAAGACCTCGTCTTCAGAGCCGGGGGAGTCGTTGGTGGTATCGAGAGGAGAGGCAGTAGGGCCTGGGGAACGGTCTACAATGCCGAGGTTGGAGACTTCGGGGGATGCTGGTGCGCGATTCTTGATGGCATCGGTGGATTGGATTTTATGCTCGACCATGCGGGTGGGTGGGACGAAGAAGTCGGATACGGCGGCGGCGAGGTATAGGAGGCCGTGGGCGCCGAGGGGGCTCATCAGCTGGCTCACAGAGCGAAGGATGAAGAGGTAGTCGGTGATGGTTGTGAATGGGAGGGTGAGGAGAAGGTTCTTGGCCTTGGCGGCGTTGTATTTGCGAAGCACATGGACCATTTTGTCCTGGTGCTCCTGGTTCGCGACGACGGTCCCGTCGGCGGACTCGGAGAGGAAGTCGAGGAAGCAATCAGTGGCATGGGAGTAGTGCCTCGAGTAGGGCAGCAGGGAGAATTGGCGGTGCAGGAAGATAACGGCGTACCCCGCCTCGAGAAAGTATTCGGCCGACGTGGCACCGCGAGTACCAGCGCTGAAGTTGTCGATAAAGCGCACCGTCTGGCGCTCGAGGGGAACGGTAGTTCCCCCGGAGGTTATCAGGACGACGCGGTTATTGGCAGCCGCATGGTATTCAATGAATTCTTGAGCTAGTTTGGAATGAGTCTCGAGCTGCTTGGGCGGCGGGTTGTCGGAGAAGTAGTCGTACTCAGCGCGCTGTGCAGTGTTCGAGCGAGAGATGCGCGGCCGTTGAGATGCACCCGGGAGGGACATCGTGTATGCGGTTGCGTGATTGCTATATCAGTTACAACAGACGAGTTGTAGCTAATGTGAAGTTTGTAGATGGGAGGCTTTCAGGAGGAAGTTGTGCGGGAGGTGAGGTTGCTTGGTGGGGTTCCCTTGGCGGGGTCCGAGGCGCCGTCGCGGGGCAGCAGCAAGGTGTCAGATAGCTGTGGATTATGGCCACGTTAGCAATTATAGGTAAATATAGCTGCAGGAGTTCAGAATTATCATATCACGAACCTATTCTTTCATATACCATAGACTTCCTCATTGCCTGTCCTGTCGAGTATTGCTGGCGGTGAACAGAGGAACGTGGAGAAAGGTATGGTATCTGGCAGCCTCGGCTGGACTTTACGGCCCGAAGTCGAGACCTTCGCTGATACGTCACGGAGAAACGGATTGCGGAAAATTATCGGGCCGCTGGGGAAAAACGCTGGATGAGCTGACGGCGGATCCATACCACCGGCCAAGAACAAAAGGAGGGAGGCAGACGACCTTAATTAGATATCTTTTAAGAATTATATACACTAACTTGTTCCGTTGACATTCTTACATCGTCGCTTCCTTATATAAAATATTTATATCTATCTATTAGGAAGCGACGATGTTCTACCTATATTACTTTTTCTTTCGTGCCTTCCTAAATGGGAAGTATGTCACGTGATGTAAATACTACCATTACAGCCAGTGTATTTTCTTTTGATAGACTCAGGAGGACCAGCGTAGATTCTTCATCTCTTTATAAAATGGGGAGTCTCCTCCTAGTCACGAGCAACAGTTAAGCCAGGCTCTAGCCAGTTGTTAACCTTCCTCATATCGACGTGGCCATTGTTTAACGACAGCCTCATAATTACCTACATTTAATCTCTCATCTGCCGCTGGAAGAGAGAAGGACACTTTCATATCACCTCTATATGATTCATATAGCTGTATATAAAGCCATTAGTAACAACCTCTAGCAATTCGGCAGATGGGTTACACATAAGTTCCCTTGTTGTCTCCCCCACCCCGGATACAACGGCAAGATCGGAGTGGTTCCGGGTAACTAGCTGGGATCATGAAGCGGTCTGGCCCAGTGAGAAATGCTTCATCATTGCGCTCCTTACTTTGAGCCAATCCATGAATCAGTCCCCGCACCGCCTAGTGGTTTCGTGCTGACGCCTTACAAATGTGCCATACGGAGTAGTTAATGTCGGTCTTCAAATTGCCTGAACCCGGTGGCGCTAGCGGTATCGGTATCATCTTTTTACACCGAAAACGAAACTCTGACTTATTTCCTTTCACATTTATTTCTTCTCAATTTTGGACTTGAGAAGTTATATGTGATGAACTTGCAATGGCTCAAGATGAGCTCTTCCGCGTCGAGACCAACATCCTGCCAAAAGGCAAGTTGGTCGTCGTCTTTGCTAGCTTAGCTTTCTCGCTACTCATCAGTTTCATTGACCAGAATAGCATTGGTATTGCATTGCCAACAATTGGAGCTGACCTAAACTGTGCCAAGACGATTGCTTGGGCAGGTACTTCCAGTCTGATAGCAAACACCGTGTTCCAGGTCCTCTATGGCCGCTTCTCTGATATCTTTGGCCGCAAGATCGTCTTCTTGGGAAGTGTCGGGCTTCTAGCCTTCGGCGATCTGCTCTGCAGTTTTGCTAAGACGGGGCCGCAGTTGTATGCTTTCAGAGGCATAGCAGGTATTGGAAGTGGTGGAATCGGGGCCTTGGCTATGATCATCGTCTCTGATCTTGTGACCCTTGAAGACCGTGGAAAGTGAGTTCCAATGCACACACAATACTGTGCTGGCTCGCACTTAGTTGATTATGGGCAGCAGACTAATTTCATTTGCAGATATCAAGGCATTCTAGGAAGCTGTATAGGCCTTGGAAACACCATAGGACCTTTCCTTGCTGGTGCGTTCGTTGAGAAATCAACATGGCGCGGCCTGTTCTGGTGCATCTGCCCCCTGGCCATCCTCTCGGGGATAATGGTCGCCTTCATCCTGCCCAAAAGCGTGGTCACTGGAGACCGAAAAAATAAAGTCCGCGCCATCGATTTCTACGGAATCATCTTCAGTACCAGCGCCATTCTCCTCCTCCTCATCCCTGTTTCCGGCGGTGGAACGTACTTCCTCTGGGCTTCACCCATGGTGATTTCCATGCTCACCCTCGGCGGCGTCTGCATGGTGATCTTCATCCTGGTCGAGTGGAAAATCGCCCTCATGCCCATGATCCAGCTGCGCCTCTTCCGCGAGCCCGCCCTCTTTGCAATCCTCATCCAGAATTTCCTGTTCGGCATCGTCTACTACTCGCACATGTACTACCTCCCAATCTACTACCAGAACGCACGCCAGTACTCACCACTCACGGCCGCTGCGCTTACTATCCCGTTCGTTGCCTCGCAGTCCATCTTCTCCATACTGAGCGGGCAATACGTCTCGCGCTGTAAACGCTACGGCGAAGTCATCTGGACGGGCTACACTCTCTGGTTTGTCGCCTCAGGTCTCATCCTCCTGTTCAATCGCACAATGCCTAAGTGGCAGATTGTCATCATCCTGGTAGTGGAAGGAGCTGGTGTAGGAAACGTCTTCCAGCCCACTCTAGTCGCCGCCCAGGCTCACAGCCGCAAACACGACCGGGCCGTTGTCATCTCTCTCCGCAACTTCCTCCGCTCGCTCGGTGGCGCCATCGGCCTTGCTCTCTCAGCTTCTGTCTTCTCGAACTCGCTGACCAAGAAAATCTCGGCATCCACTACGATCCCGATGCAATTCCGAGACTCAATTCTAGAATCCACGTTAAGTGTTCCTGATATGAGCCAGCTGACGGTGACGCAGCGGGACGAGGTCCTGGACGCGTATCTCGCCGGTTCTAGGAGCGTTTTTATTATGTGGGTGCCGCTGATGGGGGTATGCTTTCTGCTCTGCGTTTTGATCAAGGATAGAGGGCTTACGAGGCCGGAGGAAAAAGATGCAAGTGGGGAAAGCGGCGGTGTGACCCCCGGAGGCGAAAGTAATATTGAGCTTAAAGATGCCAGTAAAGGGACGGGGAAAGAACGTGACGACCTACTTGCGGGGGCGAAGGTGTAGTAAATACCCGAGCCTAATTGCCGAATTATAGGGGAAGCCAGACCATACCCAACGCCACAACGACAGATAATGTGCTGCCGAAGCATGGCATCCTATCCAGTGAAGATGGACGGTCTCACCAGCGACTCCGATTCTTCAACGATTTTTATGCAAATGGTATCGAATCGGCCCGCATATTTTGCGTGCGCTGCAGTCGGGGTGATTACTCCTGCAATGTTTGTGTCTAATTGGCGCCAAAGGTTGCTGGAGGTTGTTTACTCCACTGGATCGAGTATCGCGGAATACCGAGTGTGGGTTACCCCGCACTGTGGGTGATACGGCATGAGGAAACGAATATATTGGAGGTTACCAGTTATATTGTTAACTGGATACTGAACCTCCTCGAAGAGATAATAGAGCTTATTGATAGCGGGGAATTATACGTATGACTTTCCACTCTGTATCAGTGGGGAGCATCTAGCCTTCAATATATACCCCGCTGGTTCTCTTGCTATAAACATCAATATTTTCATATTTAACAGTAGATAGATAAACTAGAAAGGTTGTGCTTTGCATTTACAAAAATATACAGATATAATTGCAATGCTGTCTTGGTTTGGACTTTGGAAATTCAAGTCAAAATGCGGAGTGAAACGGATAAGTTATCAAACATTACGTACAAAAACAAACTACAAAGCAAACCCTCTTCAACACCATATGCATTGTTCGATAAACAACTGATCGACAAAGTCAGTTGAATGGACTTCTGCGGGTTCAACGCCTCGAGTCTAACAAACTTGGCATCGGTCTGACTCACCTCATCGCGGACCTATAATTGACGCCGACAACCTCATCACCAATAGCACAACCCACCAAACACAACCAGACAACCATGGAAGTCCCCAAGCCAACCAGGCAAATCG
Organism: Pseudogymnoascus sp. WSF 3629; assembly: GCA_001662585.1. Taxonomy (NCBI): domain Eukaryota; kingdom Fungi; phylum Ascomycota; class Leotiomycetes; order Thelebolales; family Thelebolaceae; genus Pseudogymnoascus; species Pseudogymnoascus sp. WSF 3629. The sequence continues at coordinate 84,721 of KV454645.1, forward strand.
CCTCCGTCAGCACCGCCGAGCTCTACCACCGCTGGGCGAAAGTACGGCCCAGTCCCACCCCACAAATATTCTTTAGCCCTGTCACTAACCAACCTCCCAGGTCTATGACACCGACGGCAACATCCTCCAAACAATCGACGATCTCTGTCTCCCTCCTCTACTCACCCACTTTCTCTCCCTCCTTCTCCCAACCAATGCCAAAATCACCGAGCTAGGCTGCGGCACCGGCCGCAACACCGCTAAGCTCCTCCTCCCCCCCTCCAGCACCACGTTATCATCAATCCACGCACTCGATCTATCCCCCTCCATGCTCGACATCGCACGGCAGCGTTGTTCAACTATCACTGCAGGCAGCACCGCCCCTACTGCCCCCACGGAATTCCACGTCTTCGACGCGCTATCAGGCGCCACACCGCCAGAGAAGGCATGCGATGCGCACGGCGTACTATCAACGCTAGTGCTTGAGCATTTACCCATTGATGTATTTTTCGGGTCTGTAAAGAAGCTCCTTGCCAAGGAGGGAGGGTACTTGCTGGTGACTAATATGCATGAGGAGATGGGGCGGAGGGGACAGGCGGGGTTTGTGGATGTGGAGAGCGGGGAGAAGGTTAGGGGGGTGAGCTTTGTGTATAGTATTGAGGAGGTGGTGGAGGAAGGGAGGAAATGGGGGTTTGAGGTTGTGGGAGAGGTGGGGGAGAGGGCGGTTGGGGAGGAGGATTTGGAGGTGCTAGGGGAGAGGGGGGGGAAGTGGGTGGGCTGTAAGGTGTGGTTTGGGGGTGTATTTAGGTTTGTGGGTGGGAAGGCGGATTGAGCTGGGCTGTGGGCTGGTGGATGGTGTAATAGAGGTGTGAAGAAATTGCATGTTCGGAATTTGAGCTGTTTACTCTCGAAATATGTAGCCGACTTTGAATGTCTTGATATTATCTCAGACTTTGCTAATTTCTACCTAGAAATAAGAGATGCCACATCCATATTGCTCCATTTATCCATCAGATACTATATCTGCCAATGTATTTATCCAGCAGATACAAGGTCTGGAGAACGACTCCAACACGACCAGTGATTATGAAATACCTCAATCGGATCCAAACGCTCACTCTGTCTATTCAAGTATTCATCCAGCGAAGAAACGACATCGCCGTGCCTCTCTACTCTCCCTTAGCGTTAAGCTCCACCGAATCTGGATTGGCAATATCATCCATCCCATTCTCGCTCTTCTCAATATCGGAAGCCCATAGCGCGGCACCCACTAGTAAGTGATCAGCTCTCCTCCTTTAACAACTAAGTTAGGAACTCACCCGTGTTCGTGAACGAGAAGAAAATCGACGCAATGGGGACCATCTCAAGCAGCGAAGCAACGATACCAAACCTCCAAAACAGTCAGCTGAAAATCCACATCCGCGTGGGGGTAACTACTCACGCAGTGTAAGGGCCCGCGTTCTCATGCACAAACTTATTCTGGCTGGAAGCGCTCATCTTCTTGAGTTGGAAATACTATATCACATATCAGCAAAAGGTCGGTGGACCTAAGAATCCAATGGGCTGCCTTACGCGTGAGTGTGCATCTGGATAAGTGGTTAGTACTATGCATATCCCGGGTGACGGTTTGGACTTACATGTTCCGCGCCCTCTGCCCTGTAGGATTAGGAACGTAATAGTTCCCACCACTGGAATGAAGTTGAGTGGTAGATACATGACATATCTGCGTCTGTTAGCTGCTGCTGCAATTCTTGCAAAAGTGAAGGGCGCACCTGATAATTGCCTTTGGCGTAAAGTTGTGAAACGGGTTTTTAAAGGTAGCACCAAGCTTAGGGTCCGTCAGCATGCATGCATGGTGCAAAAGAGGGGCCTGTCAATACATACCCGACTGATCGGATCGGTGCTCTTGTTGAGTTTACGCCCACCAGATACCAGTACATCCTCGTTCTTGGTCAAGAGGACGGCATCGAAGGTGTCGTCAAGAGCTTCGTGGATCAGGAATGACCTGGCGAGCATATTGATGATAGTCGAGCTCTCGCTGAGGACGAGCAGGATTGCCGAGAACGGAGCCAGTGGTCCGCTGGTGAAGAATAGTATCGTGACTAGGTACGGTTAGAATACACCAAAACTGAGATGGCCGGCGAGTATCACATACCCTGGGGGATATAGGTGAAGATGAACATGAAGGACACTACGGAAACCGACAGGGTCAAGGTGGAGAGAAGACGGGAGGTAAATGGCTTCCTGCATTGGTATGCATCAGTACTGGTAATGAACACATGCTCGTGCAACCTACCATAGGTTCCGGTGATACATGAAGTAAAAAATGCCCTGTATATAGTTAGATCGACCCAATTGATACTGCGGCTACCCACTCACCTTGATGGGGTACCAAAACGAGCCAGAGCTGGCCGTCTTGAAAGCAATTTCCTTGGCCCTCGAGATATCCTCCGCCCTGATAAAATATAAGTATCAAAGGAATTTCATTCCAACCAAATGCATAGAACATACGCGATCTCCTTGGCCTTGGCCGTTGACCTCTCCACAAAAGACATATTTGCAGCTTATAATATTCTGAAAGCTTGGTGTAGTCTACGCGTCTACGTGTTACAGGCCGGAGAATTTATGAACTTTATATAGTGCGAAGAAAGTTGAGCTCGCTGTAGATCACACGGTGCCATCACCTGTGCACATAGGCCTATACGTCATGGGTTGGGCTAGAATAACCATGGCCATAGCGTTTTCGGTGGGACTATTCGCCGGCCACCCTCCTCGATAAAAGTGTGGTTCAGGGACACCCTTGATAACATCATCGTGATAGCGCCACGGCTTGGGGATTGCTGGGATGAAGTGAGCATGTGCGCGAAGGGGAAATCCAAAGAAGGTCGAGTAAATGTACAAGTATGTGATTTGTATTTGTATAATATCATAAACACAGTGATCTGACAGGCACTTCGGACTATATATACAGTCTACCCCAATATCTCATCATCCCTAATAGTATGTCCAAAATAAACTCCTAGCCAAAAAGGAGACTCTCCAACGTCCCAGAATATCGCTAAAATAGTAATCGGTATCCAAGCCACCCCTTCTCCCCATCCCTCCAAGGACATTTACGGGTCATACTTCGTCATCTCCTCACACTTGTAATCCGGCAGACTCTCCGTGTGATTCCACCACTCCCACCCCTTCGGATCTCCCATCCCATTCCCCCGACTAATCTTCGCCTCAAACTGCTCCCTGCTCTTCGACGCAAAATGGTGCACCGAGATACGATCCCTCGTAATCGGCACACGCCACGCGAAGCGGTCCACGTTATCGCCCTTCTCGCCCACCGTGCGCGCCCCGTCCTTGAGTTCAAACTTATGCGGGTTTAGCGGCCTGTTGTACGACTTGGTCTTGACAATCGTCTTGATGTGCTCGTTCTCCCTGCCGAATCCTGGGTCGTGGCCGGGGTTTTCGTAGTTCTCGATGCAGGTCACAAAGGACTTGCGCGATGAGGCGGGTCGCTTCAAGAGGCCAGACGAGGTGTGGATCTGCCAGTTGATGGCGAGCGCGCCGATCTTCTCGTCGCTGTCGAGCTCTTTGAGCATGCCGTGCAGCGTGTCCTGGCCGCGGACTTCGAGGAACTCGTCGGCGTCGAGGAAGGCCATCCACTTGTGCTTGTGTCCGAATAGCGCGATGCACTCGTCGTAGGCGACCAGTTGCTGGTGCTTGAACAGGCGCGTCGCAGGGTGGTAGTAGCGGTGGGTGATCGCTTTCGGGTCGACTGCGCTGCTGAAGTTCAGCGTCGCAAGGACTGGCGTGGAGCCGTCGTCCATCAGATAGAATCGTCGGACATTATGGTGGTGGTAGTGGTGCGTCAGCCACTCCAAGAGATCGAGGTACTGGTCCTTGACCGAAACGCAGATTGCGAGATATTCATCCTTATCGCCCGAGTCGAAAGGCGCGGGTGTAAATGTTGTTTCGGGCGCTGCTGGCGCTGTCGGTTCTGCTGCAACTTCCTTATCCGCGCCCGGCACCGCTGCCGCCCCAGCATCCGCATAAAACTCACCGCCGCTCGGTTTGGCATCCGCAGGCTTCGTTGGTTTGGGGTCGGCTGGCTTGCTGTCCCCTGCCACCACGGGCGCAGAGGGTTTCGTCAATTCAGGGGCCGTCTTCCCAACATCTACGGGCGCATTCCCTTCGGGCACCTTTGCCGGCTCGCTGACGGCGCTATGCTCCTTGCCGGGAACATTGTACGACGAATACGAATTCCGTAGCGTGTCGTCGATAAATATGAAGTGAAGCGCTGTTAGCACGATGAGTACCAGGACCACGTTGCGCCAGCGTATCGTGCTAATCATGTCGCCCAATTTTGCCATCACGCCAAGACAGCTGTCATGAGGGGCTTGACCAGCGAAGGGGCGAAGCGTGTGTTGTATGTGCTATATGTGCTGTATATGTCGTATATGCTGTATATGGTATATGTCGTGTATATATATGTGCTGTATTAAATAGAAAAGCAATGAAATAGCAACAATAAAAAGGAGGGATTGAGGGGATTGTGAGGGATCGAGGGATTGTCGAGGGTGGAAATGAATCTTGACTTGAACCCCTGCAAGGCTGGTGGACTTGGTGGACTTGGTGGACTTGGCGGTTGTGTCCCCTTAAAGGTACGTACCAAAGTCCCTGTTCAGTCGTCCCTGTGGTAGGTGGGAGTACTTGTACTTGGTACTTCGTAAACTTGGGTGGCGGCGCGTTGGTTGTTCATCAACATCAGCGCTAAGATAAGCATACGGACTCTAACCGTATCCGATGAATTTCCATAACCATCAGGGAATCGTCATGGCTGGTTACGTAGAATTCATTTTGTGTTTGAGACACAAAAAATGCTTGGTTAATGCGTGATACCTGAACTATTTGTGGGTATGCTGTTCTGTAGATTGGCCTACGATTATGCGGCTTTGTCATCGGAGTACAGGATATAGCCTCCTCTCAGGGGCAGTGGAGGCCTTTTATGTGGAGTCGAAGGGCCTTGATCGCAGAATGTTATCATTTTATGGATCGATCAACGTTACAGATAGTAGGATCATCAGTTATAAAACAAGTAGAATTATCAGACGGATCATTAATGCTGGTGATGGATTACTTGGTGACGGATTACTAAGGTTCGCACGACACCACTGAGCGGAAAGTTATAAAGATAACGCCCCCCGAAAGACTCCCCTTCCGATGCCAACCAGAACGGCCTCCTCTCCAATGTAGGTAAAAACAATAACAACTCCACACGCTCATTACGATCATAATGCAGAGGATCTACCTCGTGCGATCTTCTTCGGACGATGGGGGGGACGACGATATCCCAAGCCGCGCCGCAATATTGGAGAGCCAGCTGCCATTCGTACCCAAGCTTCGCGCCGGCGAGGCAATGGGTGAAGCGACACCACGTTCAACGTCGGCGTCGGCTGTAGATCCCGGAGAAATTGGACGGCCAGCGACGGGGGACTCATTCAAAGTGTTTACCACTTGAGACTGCAGGTCATCCTCGTCCTCGTCGCTGTCGTCGCGGTAAGGCTCGTACCGCGGGGTAGAACTGGAGGATCCATCTCGAGCTAGCGATCGCACAACGTCGCCCTTACAGATAGGGCATGTCCGGCGGCGCGTAGTGAGCCATGGAGTACTAAGTTTCGTTAACTACAACACTCTCGTTGCGTGGAGGGATGGGGAAGACTAACATGCAATCGACGTGGAACTCGTGGCCACAGGGGAGACTCATGACCCTGCTTACGCCATCCACGTATTCTTCAAGGCACACCACGCACTCAACCTGCCTACCCATGTACTTTTTCCAGTCTCCCTTCTTCTCACGCTCGTTTGCGCGGCGTGGTTTGGGTGTTTCCAAATCGTCTGAATTCGTTAGAGATAAGCTCGTCGGCTCGGGGAGACCAGAGGTTGTTCTAGAGCGCGGCCGGGGACTTGAAGGTGATCGCTGGAGTAGAGGGGTTGTCGGAGACGAACTTGAAGGTGAAGGTTGCCGTGATTGGTTGCTAGAAGTTGTAGGAATTGTCCGATACGTGCGTACTGGGAGCCTCTCAACCACAGATTTAGGGGCGCGCCATCGGCGTTGTCGAATCCGCGACCTGAGGAGCAGAAGGGTGTAGACTACTGTTAGAGTAACAAGTGGACTGACAACCAGCACTAGTAGAGTATCGAAGAATGGAGTAGCCCCGCTTGTTTGGGTCAAAGTTACCCATAAGCCCTCATGTCCATTGTCGTATTCAGATCCACCGTCATCATCTTCGCTTTCCGTGCCGAGTTCTTTGATGTCATTTTCATCGTCGTCGCCAAATAACTTAGACGATAAGCCGGGCTTGTCGGCACTGAGATTTTCGGTCTTGAGGTCGGAATTTGACTTTTTCTCTTCGGTGTTGGCAGAAGGAGCATATAACCTTTCAATGGGAGACTTGCTCTTAACTTTGCCAGAACTTTCTTGCGCTTCTTCACGCGATTTCGAGTTGTCAGCGCCAGCGTTTTTAATGAAGTCGGGATCTCTCCAGTCATGGACACCAACAACAGTAGCTTTCGAGGGGACTTTCTGGTCATCCCACTCATCAACTACGACCCAGTCCAGAACGTCTTTCTTGGCAGGTTGGCTCGGCTTGGAGCCCCAAATCAAGCGCCCTAGCCAAGAATCACGTCGCGACTGTGCTACGGCGGGCTCAGTCGACATTTTTGAGGAAACAGTATAACCCTTTTGAACCGCACCAGTCGATACCTTTCGAGACTTGTGCTGTTTCGATCCCTTCTTCTCCTTTCGCTTTGATTTCTTCGAGTGTTTAACCTTGAGCATTGAATTCCCGTCCTCGTTGGTCGCATCCTCGATATATGTACCAGGAGGAATCAAAGACGATAAAAGGTGGGCGGTGGTATGCGATGTAAATACGGACGGTATGGTAACGTTCGACGTATCGCCGCGAGCATACATTTGGATTAATGGGCCTCCACGAGTGTCATCCGCCACGATAACAGCTATACCGCCCCTTCGCTGTGCCCATTCGACTTTCTCGAGGAAACCACAGCCACCTCTACTCAGCATGACAACCTTTCCTGCGATCTCGGCGCTTTCTTGGATAGATTGGATATCGGCGTGGCTAGCGCCAGAGTTCGTGCTGCTCTTGAGTGGCCAGCCAGAGACCATCCGCCGGTCGACTGTGGCATCCGACGCCCCGTTATAACGGTTGTCATCAGTCCCATCGTCCGTTGCGGCACTTCTTGCGGCGTTCCTTCTGTGTCTGTTATGCGGTGTGGTAGATGTTATCAAGTTGTCGAGGGGTCGCGCGACAATATTATTTCCATCGGGCATGACGTCGCTACAGCCCAGCTCGCCTTCCCCGCCCGTTGATATGATGCCATGTCGGAGACTGTCGTCGCCAAATCCACTTCCGACCCAGAGCTGCCCGCTCAAACCTGTAGTTGGTAGAGGAGGTCCAAATGCTGCAGGTCGAGCAAGGAAAGAAGTCGTATTATCGTCGGTCAAGCTAATGATAGCATTCGGTGGGAAGAGCGATAGTGGCGTGTTGAATGAGAAGGTGTTGAGCACCCCGCTACTATCGGCTTTCGCCTGATTTTCGGTATGTTCGATGGGTTTAGAAGAAGATTGTAAGGATAATATCAGAAGCGCGAAAGATGTGAGGACGAAGGTAAGGAGAAGGAAGACTCTGTGAGTCCTCATGATGGCGGTGATGTAGTAGCCACGAGGCTGCGGAGCCGGCCGTTCAGCTCTCAGGCTGTAGAGTGCGCGAATGAGACAGCATCCAGCTAAAGCGTATCGTTGATATTGTCGAAAATATAAAACGCGGGAGTATCGTATTCTAATCGTGATATGTAGGAGAGGTAGAGGTATGGAGCAGTACAATATGAATGTGGTGAGTGGAAGCGGGAGGGATATCAAGGTTGACGAAGCCTTGTCTACATAGATACGTAGTGTGGCTTGAGTGGACAGGGAGAAGTGTGGCTGGTGTGATGAATCAACGAGTCGCCACTCACAACACAGGAAACCCACAAAATGCTGAAGACGACTATAAGACGACTATATCATTAACTCATATCGTTTCGCATATTACCCAGCTCTAAAGCAGCGGTCGAATAATAACTATCCTAATAATTGTACTTCTAGGCCATTCTCCTCATCTAGTGGGTCATAATTCTCGAAAGTCCATCTCTCCCCATGCTTCAATCTGCTGGCAACTCCCAGTATTCCAGCATCCCCGATGCGCTTTACTCTTTACCAACACGGGATATATTTCTTATACCGGGCGGTAGTACGACTAAGAAAGCTAAACTATTGAAGAGAGCTACGATAGCGGTCAAATATACGTTATTGCTGGTGCTTTCGCTCAACACGTGACTGTTATATATTGATATTAAAATTGAAATTGATAAATTTATTTATTAATTATGTATTTCTTAGGAACTGATTTAGCCTGTCAACGGAAAATAAATTGATAGTCACAGACCTTAGCGATCAAAGGCCTCTATTATATTATAAATTTGCACAGTGCCTTCTTCAGACTTATTATGACGGCACGAGTATTAGGCAACAGAATATTCTTGAGACCTGCTGACAGGTAAACACCAACTCCACTTCTTAAACTCGCGGGATTTAATCCTTACAATACTATTTCAGCACCAGATCATCCTTCGCCTTCGTCTTCCTCGTAAACTTCCCCCCATTTGGATTTCTTCCTGGTAGCACATCTGACTATCACTGGCCATTTCGGCCACGTACAAACGATCGCTATGTGCTGGCGTCTTACTGCGTTTAATTCTTGAGCCATCAGAAAACAAGACAAGCTTTCTATCTCCATGTTTTGGAATTAACCCTATTTGCCTATTCTACAAAAGTGCCGAGTCATCCAATCATGTTATCGGAACCGCCTTGGCTTCTAGGATTGCGAGGCGGTGTCGTCGCAGATTGATAGCACGGCCCGGTCTCCGCAACGAAAATGGAGAAGATCGCTCTTGACCGCAATATATTATGTCCTCTTTACAACAGGTTTTGGGCAGCAAGTATATCACGCGCATAGTAAAATAAAGGGTTTTAGGATCATAGGAAATATGCTGATGAGTGCCGACTCTGGGGAAGTGAAAAGGTTCTGACCACGGGGCGTATATAAAAGTGAGAAAGCTCCCACCGGTCTACTGTGCTTCGGAGACAGATTGCATCAATAATGCAGCAGATAATATTGAAATCCACAAAGATTATATCAAAATGATTGTCCCTAGCCTGTTTACCGTTGCAGCTCTGCTGGCTGCGAAGGCTGCCGCCCATGGCGCAGTTACCAGCTATGTAATCGACGGCGTGGCCTACCCAGGTTACCAAGGCTTCAGCCCTGCAAATGGGCCACCGACTATTGAACGACAGTGGTCCGACTACAACCCCGTGCTGTCAGTTTCCGATGCAAAGATGCGATGCAATGGTGGCACATCCGCGCCACTCTCGGCCCCAGTCAAAGCCGGTGGAAAAGTTAGAGCTCTCTGGTCGCAGTGGACACACGCACAAGGCCCCGTCATGGTGTGGCTATTTAAGTGTGCCGGCGACTTTGCCTCCTGTGACGGATCAGGGGCTGGCTGGTTCAAGATCGATCAGATGGGCATGACCGCACCACCTCTTACCGGAACGAGCTGGGGAACAGCCGTAGTGATGAAACAACTGTACTGGGAGAGCACTATCCCGGCCGCAATCGCAAACGGAAACTACCTCATTAGACACGAGCTGCTGGCTCTTCATCAGTCTAATACTCCGCAGTTCTACCCAGAGTGTGCGCAAATTGTCATCTCCGGAGGCGGTGGAAAGTCACCAGCCGCAAGTTATCTGACTGCGATTCCAAGCTACGCCAGCGCGAGTGACCCGGGCGTCAACGTGAGTAACACCGAGCAATGATCTGCGAGCCTTACTGACAGTGTGTTATAGATTGATATCTACTCTAGCACTGCAACCACCTATACCTGCCCGGGTCCCGCCGTCTGGGCCCCATAATAACTTTGAGATAAATGCTTTGCACTGTGGGTTGAAGCGAAGCATTATGCTCGACACACTTGGGGAGAAGACTCATTGCGATACGATGTATGTTCGAAGAAATACGGCCTTAGCAAGGTGAAAGGAGTGACAGTTGGTGGGAAATAGGGTAGTTGCATGTGTTATTGTATATAGCAGACAAATACAGTCATCGATTCAAGTCCACATTATACTTCGACGGCGTTATTATTCAGCTTTCGCCTGTTATAGCTTCTTCTAGAAGTTGTATCACTTGCTTTAGCGGGAGTAGCTTCTGAGATTTGTCAAACGCCACAGAGATCTAGACTGTGTAGTTAAAATCGTGAGGCTGAGGAATCGCGCTCCAACTGTCTGTATCACCACCCCAAAGAAACTCTCCGACGCAGGAAGATGAATGATATGATAGCCGGCGAGCACCACCAGGTGTCTGTACCACTGACCCGAGGAGACTATCCGGTGCGGGAAGGTGAATCATACAAGACCTACTGTCATCGCTAACCCTAAGCCACAATGAAGGCGCAGAACGAACATCCCCGGTATATGGCACATCATGACCGGCGGGGAGGTTAGCGAGGAATCTGAGCATCATTTCCAACGTGAGGAGACAATGCCTTACGCACTGCACTGTTGATAGACCCCCCATGCCCAGCGCTTCAAAACCCCAGAGTAATTCCACACAGACTGTGGCTTGTAATCAGTCAATAAGCGCCTCGGGCAAGAGACGAATCCGTCACGAGGGTGGGCCCTTCATATTCCAATATTCCGATATTTCAATATGTTGTGCGATTCAGGCTGTTTCGTATCGGCCAGGCGTGAGACGTGGTCAATTGCCGTCCGGGTGTTGTTTGGGAGAACCCAACCAATACGAAACGGGAAAACGCCTGGGCCCTTCTCAGCCCCCGCAATCCGCTAGCGAGCAAACTAAACCGGACGTCACGTCTGCTTGCCCAGGCCTTCTTGCTAAATACACCGTCACTCTGCACTTTAGAGGTGATATATTCCCCAGAGGAATGCCTTCGCATTCAGAAGTCCCATGACTTTTTTGTCCCTGCTCGATATCTACACCAATACGCTGATAAACTGACACGGACCGGAATCCCTGGCTGCCTTCCCGACTCATTGCATTGGTCATTAGCCACGACCTTGCCCACGATTTTACAAATGGAACTCCTGGCCTACGAACCTGGTATGCTCGTGGCCGCTTGTGGCGGGCGGTATACGAAGCTGAGGGCATAATTTGGAATGCACTGGCCTAAATCGCAGGCGATATCTTCACGGTTACTCGAGTTATGCTACCACCACCGGATCTCATGCGTTTATCCACCTTGCACAAAGCATACCGGGCCCAGTCAGTCTGCATACTAACCCCTCTCCGCTCGGTATACTGTCATATCGGATGGAATCCATATTCATAGGCCAGTGGTCCACTGGGGTTTTACTATCCATCGGAAGCTTAGGCAAAACCGGAGCAGGTATTATCAATATAGCGCCTTGAGTGTGGCATAGCATCTCGGTTTCAATTACATCCAATGGAATGGATTGCAGCCTTATAGCTTAATTTGGATGCGTGGATGTCGACCTCTCTCAGGTACCAGAATGACGGTAGTATAGAGGGGACAATACTCTGAACAGCCTGTCGTTGAGCTTTCTCGCATCCCACTAGCGACGGCAGTTATTGACAGGGGCCCTATACAATGGCGGTCGCAGATTCATGGTGTCGATTATGGATCAAGGTACACAAACGTCTGACGGAGGTTTCTTCCAGACAGACCCGAATACCTTCATCGTGGAATGGCTTTGAAACATTAGAGTGACAGGTTCAACCATGGTTCTCGGCAATTTAACTGATCGACATGATCGTCCTAGCAGCCAGCAAAGGGTCCTGAGATTTTTTTGAGGCTCCTATTATCGATTAAGCGTCAACGAGAAACGTAAGAAACGGTGAACGGTAAGTCAGGCTACATTTCTCTAGTTGCAATTGAACCAATCGAACAATACACTATGTGGCCGTGATGCTTCCATGATGATATTCTCATATTGAAAGCCGTGCCGTCTTCTATTTCCTATAGAATGAGTAAACACATGTGTACTTCTTTCCTTTTAATTCTACAACATAAACACGAGCGCGGTTACCTCGACGCGGGGCTGAATGCATGTCGTACAAGCATACCCTTACACCCGGCTACGATCGGAGATACTGGGTGTTCGCATATGGTACAACCGGGTCTTCGCGACTTGCCCTGAATGTGGCTCATGCTCAGCTAATATGCGAAGGCTGCACTTCCCCTCTCATTCAATTTCTATCTTGAAATATCGGTCACAAGCCTTCTCAGAGTTACTCACACACACCCCGCATTTGACCGACGAGGCCGGTGGGCCGAGTTCGTGCTACCTTCTGAGCTGATACCTTGTGCTATGTTTGCTTTCTTTTCAGAACAGCTCACCATAGTGCGCTAGGCCGTTCTAGCAATCACAAATACCTGCGATATGTGGCTCTAAATGGCGGAATATTGCTAATCCTCTGGGCATCATCTCGCTGTATTTTATCATGCGCCAACGAACAGAAGCCAATGGTCAGCGTTTGGTCATACGGCCACCTCTGGCCTATGTCTATTATATTGCTATAGTCATAACATCCCGTCCTATCGATATGGGCCGCAGGGGAAATACGACTCGAAAGTAATGGCGGGAGAATTATGTACGCATGCCGCGGGGGGCTATAGCTGCGGGGGAGCTCAAAGCTCTCCCACCATGCGTGGATCCACGTCTTGAACAAGGAGTAGTTTCTTACCGCAGGCTACCGTGATAGATTTCCCGACGGCGATCATTGGTTCTATCGGTCAGAGGGCCCTACTATGTGATATTGATTACGGCTATTGGACTCCGTGCTATTATTGCGCTGAAGTGGGCAAGACTTTAAACCAAAATCTATATAAGAATCTCAAATCCCCCGAGGCCCTTCTCATCCTCTCAGACACAACACTTCTTCCACTATTCAGATCCATTATCATCTTCCAACACAGATCACCTGTATCAATCAGCATGCTTTCCATCGTATCCCTCTTGGCTTGCGTGGCCGCCGTCGCCGCTGTCCCAAACCCTGCTCTTGGTGTGCCTGTTGCAACTGGCACGAGCAGCTCCGTCCGTCCTAATCCATCCCAGGTTTACATCAACAGCATTTCCTACGGCGGAACTGGATGCCCACAAGGCTCTGTGGGATCCTTCATCTCAGATGATAGACAGACGTGGGTGTCCAAACACGTCATTATAGTTGTTGATGCTTACCCACCTTCAAGGTTCACCCTCATTTTCGATTCCTATGTCGCATCCATCGGCCCCACTGTTGCCGCCACCGAGAATCGCAAGAACTGCCAGCTGAACTTGGACCTCCAGTACCCATCTGGCTTCCAGTACAGCATCTTCACAACTCAGTTCCGTGGCTACGCCGCTCTCGACAAGGGCGTACAGGGCACGCAGAAGGCCACCTATTACTTCTCTGGCCAGCCCGAGCAGGTCTCCAGTTCTACTGTCTTTAATGGTCCCCTTTCAACAGATTACTCCGTCTCTGACAGCGTCCCGTTCACCTCCACCATCTGGTCTCCTTGCGGACAAGCTCTCCCACTTAACATCAACTCCCAGGTCCGCTTGACCAGCAGTGTTACTGGCGCGACCGGTCTCCTCACAGATGACTCCATTGATGGCCACATCACCTTTGTTGTTGGCATCCAGTGGCAGGCTTGTGAGTACCCCTGTAGATACTGACATATGAAGCGGAAGATCTTCGTGCTCTGACGTTGATACTGTGGATTTTGTGAGCACACACTAACTATGAGCAGGCACAAAGTAGATCTAAGCGATCTTTGAGACAAGACAAGCACTTCCGTCGGTTCTGAAGCTGCTCGTTCTTGGCGATTTGGCCTGTGGACTTTGGTATGGATCAAGTCTGGTGGATTGGAGAATTGCAAGCATTGGCTGATAGTGACGAGTGAGTGGATGTTGGTAGTTGGTAGTTCGTATATTGTCAGATCAAATATCTTGTCTGAAATTGCTTTTCAGCTAAATGTCTTCCTTGACTGCACAGCTTGTGATCTCCAAATGTTTGTTCTATGGCTTTGGTTGAACAATACTAGCATATCAGAAGGTTGCTCAATAAATAAGGACTGTCTCGTGGGAAGGGGTACTGGTTAACCCGTTCCGTAGATTCAGCTAATTGAATGCTCCAGTCCGTGCAACAATATCTCCAAGGGTTAGGTTCGTAAAACCCGGAAACTTTCGCAGTGTGATTCCCCTATCTTTATTCCTAACTGCTGTGCCGACCATGTAGTTGCAACCCAATGACTGGAGCTCCATTGTAACATTCTCGACGTGTTCGCCCTTGAAGTAAATATCAAACTCCGTTGTGGTCTCGCCGAGGAGAAGGTCAGAGTCATCGAGAAGGGCTTCTTTATTTGCTGCAGGGACTTTGAATTTTCGAAACTCCAGGTCTCGTAGCCATGGGGCCAAGAGGGCCTCTCCGGTCATTTTGATATACGCTTCCCTGAGGCACCAGAATGCGAAGAAGCGTCGAAGCTTCGCGTCAATGATGATATCGGCATCTAATTTCTGAAGAGCACCAGAACTGGTGGTCCAGGAAACTGGCTCATCGCGCCGCTGGCAGTTCGCGATAGCATCCAGTCCCTTCCCTCCTACGTCGATTTGGAGTGGTAGAGAGAGATCCTCGGTGTTGTACTTCATGTAGTGCACTTCCTGCGGAGAGAAGACATCGGAATGCATGTCAATCCATGCAAAAAGGCCATCCTTGCGGATGGTAGCATTATCCGAGCGTTCGTTAACACAGACGACATCAATTCCAACCTCGACTTCAGGGCTAGCGCAGGCGACCAAGGGGACTAGCCCTGCTTGGTGAGAGACATTGAACTCTAATGCCTTTCCTACACCATTACTGGGATTGAAGCACGGCTTTCCATTTTCATCTCTGGAGACAGTAGATAAATCCCATGGAACGCTTCCTAACTCATGGATAACCAGATGCTTCAGCAAATGCGACACCAGGCTCATCTTGGCGTCCCGAACGAACCAGTACTTCAAAACCCCCTGCTTTTCCTGGGGCGGTAAAATCGCCAAAGCATCGGCTGCCTATAACTTGATCAGTACAATACAAGGTGTTGTTTGAGGTATACTTACCACCCGCTCAAATGCTTGCATCTGTTCCTTCGCGCCCAGAGACCCGGGAACAACCCATAGCTTCCGCGTGTCGACTATCCATTGAAGAAATTTAATTTCCGAGCTTGCCATTTCAAAAATAAGAACTAAACGTCAATAACTCCAGTGCGAGTTCAGAATAACTAAATGCCCAAGATTTCTGACGTTTCCAACGGAGATGATTCAGCTTTGGTGGAGTTCGGGATACTCGGGGGAATATTAGTCCGGCCGATATCTATTCGCGCCATGTTGTTTGTACAGCTTCAAAAAACAAACATGAAGTTATCTTCAACCTTGGATCTAATAAATATCAATAAAGTACATTTCTAAGAGTTAATTAAATGGCCGGAGGATATTCATATATTGTAAGCGGTAATCATAATCCTCAGAAAGTTAAGCGCGGGTACGTGGTTAGCCCTTGGATCGATATCTGCTGGAATTCGTCGTGTTTACTTAACGACACTTCTTCTGGTCGATAGTTTCCCTATCCACTATAAGTTATTTTCATTTTATCATTATTCGCACTGCCTGTTCCTAGTTATTGTGTCAAACATCCTGTTACCAATTCCACCCAGAACGTCATCCGTCGGGACTCGCATGACAATGACGACTTCTGGTGAAGAGCACGAATCTGGGTTTGTCATGAACATTTCATTTTCAGGCTTCAAAATATCGGCATGAATGTCTTGCCGATAGCAAATAATCCTTTTTTATCTGCCTCCCCTATCCCCAATCCTTTGGACAACCTCACAGCGGCG
Organism: Pseudogymnoascus sp. WSF 3629; assembly: GCA_001662585.1. Taxonomy (NCBI): domain Eukaryota; kingdom Fungi; phylum Ascomycota; class Leotiomycetes; order Thelebolales; family Thelebolaceae; genus Pseudogymnoascus; species Pseudogymnoascus sp. WSF 3629. The sequence goes on from KV454645.1 coordinate 100,699, forward strand.
TTCTTACGTTTGCATTCAACCGTGGCCACAGATGGCCCCAATACGACGCTTCCTTATCACTGACGCAACCGGTAAACAAGGCGGTGCTGTTGTGAATTCCTTGGTTGAGTACCGTTCCAAGCTCCCACCAGATCAGACATTTGAAATCTTATGTCTCACGCGCAACACCACTTCCGAAGAGGCCGTCTCACTTGCCTCTACTGAAGGCGTGACCATCATAGTTGGAAACCTCTTCTTCCCCCTCTCCACTTTTGACAAAGCCGTCCCCATCGACGCCGTTTTCTGCATGACCTGCCCCGGCGACCTCGGGGACGAGGAAAAGCAAGCCACTGCCCTCATCGACGCCAGCCTCTCCCACGGAGTAAAGCACTTTGTCTTTAGAAGCGTGGACCGTGGTGGTTTAGAGCTCAGCGAAACGAATCCCACGGACATCCCAAATTTTAGGAGTAAGCACAACGTCGAGGAGTACCTAAAGGAGAAATGCACGGAATCGCAGATGACCTGGACCATTCTCCGGCCTGTGGCCGTCATGGATAACCTCATGCCGAACATGACTGGAAAAGCGTTCGCAGCCATATGGCGGCAGATCGGCGAGAAGCCGTTGCAGCTCGTGTCGGCAAGGGATATTGGGCATTTTGGTGCCATGGCGCTGGTTCATCCGGAAGAGTATGCGGGACGCGCGGTTGGGCTGGCGGGGGATGAGCTAAATTTTGAGAAGGGCCAGAGGGTGTTCAGGGAGACGATAGGATATGAGATGCCGCGGACGTGGACGCTTGTGGCGAGATTAATTAGGTTTGCAATACCTGAGATGGGCCAGATGTTTAACTGGTTACAGGAAGAGGGGTATGCAGTTGATATCAAAGGGTTGAGAGAGGAGTATCCGGAGCTGCAGGACTTTGGAACTTGGCTGAGGGATAGTAGTCAACATGAACGAGGCCTTCAGGCCTAGCACCTGGTGGGGGGTTTTAGGCATACTGAGTTCGGAATGAAATTGTTGGCCTTGAGGATATATTTCTAGACGGGAAATTTATACTTCAATGCCTGATGTTAATATGCTCATTAAATGTGGATACAGCGAAAAGAAAGGGCTTCATATATCTACATAAAGCGACCAGGTTTTGCTGAAGCTACCATTTCATAGGAAAAGGGGGCTGCGAAAATTGGTTTACGGACCGATTGGGAGCTGTTTAATTCATGACCAGCTACAACGAATTGATATTGGCTTCACACAGAATTCCAACAGGGTTGCATATCGTCAACTTTCATTGCCACCGCTGCATCTTCTCGCCACCGATATCGTACTGTCTGCGTTCTCCCCTTGCTGTCGCCACATTTCTTCTTGTCGCGATCTAAACTGTCACCGAAAGGATATATTTTTACCGCCGTATGCACTTCCGTGTTCCCATACGTTTCCCATGGCACCTCATCTCTATCAACAGAAATAGCCGTGTTTGGTTTGTCTGCGACGAAAGACTCATGACATCTTGATGATGGCGAAGAAGAACACATCCGAGAAATTGACTGAGTGCGAAGTTTTATAGGGTAATGTTTATTTCTATTGTATATGCACAAATAGAAAAAAAAACCAGATAATAGAATTTTATAGCCTTCCTAGATGTCGATATTTACTTTAAATATTATTTATTGTGAATCCATTATCCCAAATGAACTCCAGCACAATTTTTACCCGCCCATGAACGCCGGATCTTTCAGATTCTCAAAATAACCCCCCCCTAGGTACCTACCTCGACAATACTTAAAACAACATCCCCTTCGATTTTTTCATATCCTTAACCCTATAATCCTTCCACACAATAATACACACAAACATCAGCACTACCACCGATGTCGACGCAATCGTCATCCGCTTCTGTGCAACACCATAGGCCTGTACGACAGCCGTCCTCGCCTCACCCCCCCAGTCAAACTCCAGCTGCTCCCTCAAGCTTCCATAGATCTCCCCCGCGCGTGCTTTCTCGGCCTCCGGAAGCGCCGCCACCAGCGCGTCTGGCAGCGTATTCGTCCATATTGCACCAGCCATCGATGACCCGATGGCACCACCGACTGCTGCGGATAGCCCGAGCACGGCTAAGATAGCCGCAACGTCCGTGTGTTTCACGGCGGCCATGGCGGCCATCTGCTCGCAGATTACGAGGGTACCACCGGCGAAGGCGATGAAGATTTGGCATATGACAACGTATCCAATGTTGTGGGCCGGCTGGCGGAAGTGGATCATGAGCCCGACGCCGAGAAGGTTGAGGGGCGCGCCGAAGTAGAGGGCGAGGGGTTTAATACGTCCAGTGTAGTGGATAGCGGCGGCGATAACGACGGCCCAGAACGAGCAACCGATAGAGAATATATTGAAGACGTAGCCGGCGGTGGTGATGCTCAACCTGTGAACAACCTGCAGGTAGGAGATGTAGTAGTTATCCCAGAGGTAAAATGAAGCGAAGGATACAGCGGAAAGGCCGCACGCACCGATAACTGTGCGGTCGGTGACGAGGTGGAATGGGATGAAGGAGCGGGGGGAGAGGTATTTTTCGTATAAGCCGAAGGCGACGAGGAGAGCCACGCCTAAGACGAGCATTGTGATTGTGGACGCGGCGGCCCATTTGTCCGTTTGGGAGCCGGCGAGGGAGAATGGGAGGAGGAAGAGTGCGAAGCCGGCAGAAATGAGGAGGATGCCGACGACTGGGAGAGTTAAAGCCTGATAATCATGAGATGGCGGGAAGGAAATACGTACCATCAAATTCGATGAAGTAGTGCCAAAGTGACTCTCTTAGAGTGCGGCCGCTGTCCCGCTTCTGAATAAGACCGAGCCGGGCTGCCTTTCTCTGGTTGGAGAAGAGGATATAGAGGAGGGGGAGGACGACGATAGGGGTCAGGATCGAGAAACACCCGAACGCCCACCTCCAGCTGCTGTTCCCGTAGAATGATTCGGCAGCCTTTGGGCCAGCCCATGTGGTGACTATATAAGGGGTGCTGGCGAATGCGAAAGCGAGTGCTCTGTTGCGGAGATTCGAGGTGTCGGCAATGAAGACGTCAAGAACAAAACCTATGCCATTGTAGCCAACCCAGTAAAAGCACTGAGCGGCAGCGTAAGTTTGGACGTTATTGCAAACGGCCATCAAGATTAGGCCTATGGTGCAGAGAGTGGTCATGATAATGAGGCCCTGTGGGCGGCCCCAGATGTTGATAAGCTGAGCAATGGGAAGCTTAAGAACACCACCGAGAATTTGTGACACAATTCCCGTGACAGGAATTAAGGAGTGCGAGGAGAAGTCGGACATGACATAAGGTAATAGATTACTAGTTATCTGCAGTTGAAGTGAGTTCACGAAAAATACGAGGAATATACTATGGGTACACATTAGCATACAATTCCGTCATTGCGGACGTCAAGTTGCTTACCAGGAATATGCAGCGTATAATTCCTTCTTGGTCCAGACAAGCACAACGGCCTCGACTTTCTTAACACCCTCAGCAGCGATCTCGGATGGCACTTCATCGTCAGAACTCGGCTCGCCTTGCGTAGGAGTAAGAACTTTTTCCGTCTTCGAGGGAGAGGCAGCCTCGCAATCGACCGTATCAGGCAAGGGTGGCGTTGGCTCAATGTCCCTTCCCCCCATAAAGCGAGATAAAATGTCCAATCTCATCTTTTGCCGCGTTATTTACAGTAAATGGAAAGTCGTCAGATCGTGTTTTGACCCGGAAGCAAAGGGGATCAACGGTTTAAAAACATATTGTAGTATGACACGCGACAGATGACTTCCATGGTCCCGGGAAAGACCCGTACAATGCAGTAGTCGGGCATGATGGTGGTATGAGGTGAGGGTGGGCCTATACTCGAACTATATGTCGAAAGTAAGGGTCAACGGTCTACTTACTTTAGTACGGGTCCGCCCAGAGAAGCGCAACAGCGAGATGGCAAGGACCGGATATAAGATGGGCATGGGATGAGAAGACTAGCCAGCCCCGAAAGACATATGGATCGCGAGGATTGTTTACCATGTTCCTTCGCGACTGGTCATCTAGGATTCGCGGATTACCGTCGGACTCGCCGTGTCGGTGTTTAATGCTCCGAACATGCCATAATACGGGTAACTGTATGTACTGGCAAAGGCCACGGCTATTCAACAGCCAGCCAATTTATCTCCAGCGACCATCATTATGGATTTGAGACATACCCAGACGGTCCAGATATTCATGCGCCGGGAAGGATTGATGGATACCGATGGATACCTGACCAAGGGTACTCACCCATGGACGCTGGCTAACCAAGAGCGTACATGGACCCTCCCATCTGATAATGCGGCATCCATGCCCGTGTCACCCACCAAAACCGTCAAAAACCAGCAAAAGCCACTCATCAGCTATCGACGGATCTGATAACTCTAACGCGACGACCATATCCCTGCCAAGACTTTTGTTATTACTATTTGCCAAGGAGCAGGGAAGAACTCTGCTATACTATTGTTTTAGTATTCCCGAGACAAGAACTTGTTACTCCCAATAACTCCAGTCTCCGCCATCATCATCATTAGCCCATCCTTGGCGTGTGTATCCTAGTAGACCGCGCAATCTGATTAGATAAAAGTGATGAAACATGGGGCGATCTCGGAACCCGACGATGTAAGGACCGTAGGACAGCACCAGCATGACGAGAGATATTTGATGTTCCCTCATACTAATCTTCCCTGTACGCACGTACATACAGAGCACGAAGTGCATGAGTCGCCGTGCCGCTATTGCGAATACCACACCCTTCCCTCCGTGCCTGGCACTTTTACCGTCTTGGCTAACCAGTCGCACCTTCCCTCTCTATCTCAAATACCGTATCCGCATTACTATTATGCCGACACTCCGACAACGGATGGCTCTTGGCAGCTGCGATGGGTCGCCCTCCTTCTTGTTCGTTCCTTCCCTTAGAGCGGCAGTCATTGGATCCACTCCCAGAAATTGAGCACCAATGACCGCAAATGGCCGCCAATGATTGATCTTATCAGATGGTGGAAGTCAGTCAGGCCCGTCAGACCCACCAGGCATGGGCTGGATACCATGTTCCAACGTGGCTCAGTTATACCGTGTGGAGTACGGTGCGGAGTACTCCACGGAGTTCTGTAGTGCCGATGTACTTTAGTATGTATGAGCCAGAGGGGCCGTGGCTTGCTTTAAGATGCCAGCTCATGGCCAGCTTTCATGGCACCTGTATATCTTCCACTCCGACTTACTTGTCCTACCTTCATTATCTGTCTTGCTTCTTTCTTGTTTTTCTTCTTCCACGTCACTTCACACCATCCCACCCAAAGCCAGTCTAGCATGGGTTTCCTATTTAGCAAGGAGGAGCCGGCTCCGGCCGAGATGGTCCAGGTCGTGCCCGAGAAGGTCGTTGAGAAGCCGCAGAACAGAGTCCTAGTCATCGGTGGTGCGTACGCCGGGCTAAGCGCCGTTATTCATCTTTTGGAGCTGTCAAATGGAGGAGAGCACCGTCCGACATCTGTCCAGTTGCCGCCGGTCACGGGCAAGCCGCTGCGATCGTCGGTGCAGATTACGATGGTTGATGAGAGGGATGGGTTTTGTAAGTCTCGCTCCGATCCCGTATCTTATCTGATCATCTTGCATGCGACCTATTCTTATACCATCACAAACAGATCACACTATCGGATCGCCGCTCGCGTTGGCAGATGACGCATACGGAGAGAAGGCGTGGCGGAAGTACGCTGATGTAAAGGCTATTCAACACCCTTCAATCCGCGTTGTCCAGGGCAGCGTGACAAACCTCAATTGCTCGTCGAAGACGGCGACGATAACTTACTCTACCGGCCATACCTCGATTGTCGAATACGACTATGCCATCTGCTGCTCTGGTCTCCGCAGAGAACACCCTTCCGTGCCACAGTCTATCTTCAGAGAGAAGTACCTTGAGGAGTGCAAGTCATACATTAGCGACATACGCTCTGTATCGGAGAGCATCGTGATCGTCGGAGGCGGTTTTTTGCCCTGTTCCAGCCTAACATAATTCATTCGGCTCACTATTATCACAGGAGCCGTTGGGGTTGAGATGTCTGCTGAGCTGAAACTATGCTTCCCGGACAAGTCGGTCAAACTAATCCACTCCCATGATCACGTCTTAAGCGGCGAACCGCTACCCGATAAATTCAAAGAGGTTGCCCTAGGCCTTTTACACGAGCAAGGCGTCGAGACCATTCTCAGCGAGCGCGTCGTCAGCTCCGATCCCGATAGCCCAACCGACACAGGCTTGACCGTTCGCCTCAAGAGTGGCAAGACTCTGCGCGCAGGGAAGGTCATCTGGGCTATCTCTCGGCCCGTGACAACCTCTACTTATGCCCCAGCCTCGGCTCTCGATCATGAAGGCTTCATCGCCGTCACTCCTCAGTCCGTGTCTTCCCTCTCCTCCAATTATTATGATATCCGCTAACTTACCCACAGACTCCAATTCCCTTCCACCGTCCCCAACGCCGAATACCACTTCGCGGCCGGCGACATCATGTCTTGGACGGGCATTAAGCGCTGTGGAGCCGCTATGTACTTTGCCCAGATCGCTATCGCCAACATGCACCAGTTGATGCTGCAGGCTGAGGGTGGCACCGACACGAAACTCGTTGAGGCGCCCAAAGTGGAACCCATGATTGCACTTGCGGTGGGGAAGAAGGCCGCTACGTACTATGCGGACAATATTGCGGCGGGGGAGGAGCAGCTGAAGGCGTCGTTTGGCGATGATCTAGGGTTGACGGGTGAGTTCTTTCGCGGGGGTGGATGCGGGTTCGATGGTAATGCTAACGAGTTGACTTTTTAGTTGTTTGGAAGTATTTGAAATTGGGGGAGGCTTTTGAAATGCCTAAGGAGAAGGAGGCGGAGGGGAAGGAGTTGAGTACGAAGGCTACCTGAAAGGTGGTGGCTGGAGTTTGGGTCGGGCTGGAGATGTTTAATTTATGTTACATAGAAGGATTTTTGGGCAGGATAGAGACTCTAGTGATAGAGGAAAGTGAGGGAGAGACTTCAATAGCCCAACGGCGGGAGATAAAGGAGTTTAGGGCGGTCCTTGGAGATTTGTTTACCATTTAGTAGGGAGGAAATTTTGTTTTAAGATGTTCTAATATTATAAATATATGCGTCACACAAATTCGTCAATACAGGCAGCGGCAATAAATAGATTGAATTTCCATGTCACATCAATTATTTTCTTGCTCAATTTCGATTTCAATACGACGAAGATTTAGTTTGTTTTTATTATGTGCTTGTCCTGCATGGTCGGCTCCCGTCTGTCGCTCTTACCGATGCCAAGTGAACACCAGAGAATTATCAGATCGACAGGGAAGAGGAGATGCCCCGCTTTTGTCGGCGATCAACCTCCCACCTTCCCAGAGTGCTTTTCCTTGCATCTACCACAACATCAATTTTCCATAGCCCAGGAACTCGTTTGTACTCAACGAAATGTCGCTGAATCCCCATAAAAACGAATGTTGAAAATACTACAAAAGCCCAATTTAGAAGCCCAGCGTTTAGGTTTCCCCATCCCTTAAAGCAGCGCCGCTGAGTACTCAAGAGACAAAAGGGGTGGAGACGTAATCTAATCAGATGGGCGATGAAACTCTGCCCCACCACACCAAACATCGACTCCAACGTTCCACTGGACAACTAAAACCTAGAGCCGAACCCACCGTCGCGATCCACGCCCAACCACTCACTGCCGGGCTTCCTCCTTTCTCCAAGCCCATGCTCACCGGCTACTGTAGGCTAAGTGGGGGTGATGAGGAGGTCCGGCTTATCAGACCCTTCCCTCTGGTGGACAGAGAAGAAAATATGTTTTCGCTGAGGGTGATGGGGGGGGGTGGCTTGCAGAAGGGGAAGGCGTGCCTACGCCTAGATGACGGGTATCCTCGCAAGTCGTATAGTAGATGCAAGGTGCGGAGCTTTACACTAGCCTGCATGCTTATGAAGTGCCTAGAGCTGCAAAAGGAGACCAATACCGGTCAGTATGTGACGGTCAGTCCTTGTGTTGCCGTTGGCCCATTTTGGGCTCGGCTGCACACGCAGCACATGTGAACCTCCACTTCTACCTCCGAACCATACAGCACTAAGGATCTGGGGATGGAGCCCCGAAAGAGAGAGGGTCCCGATGACGCTCCCAAGCCAAATACGGATATCCAGCGGCAGTCGGGACGGGGGTTGTCGGGGGGGAGCGGGGGGGAGGGGGGTATTATCAGATGGCGCGTTGTTTAGTGTGGGCGTCTCCACCATACGCACACTCTATTCTCTCTCGACGCCCTTTCTCCCATGGCACTTTCTTCATCTATCGTCTCCTCTTTCATACCTCGTACGGGGATATTGAGACTGCAGTTGAACAATGGCTGCTGTTGAAGTATCTACGCCGCCCGCGGCGGCAATCGGGCTCGAGAAGGGGATGAAGAGCAGCGGAGTTTTCTCGCGCGCGCTGCGGATGCCGATGTTCAGGCGGCACGAGAAGAAGGATGTTGTGGCGGCTAAAAAGGGCCCGTCGTACTGGGACCTCCTCTTCCGTTCAGGGGCGGAACCCTTCGATTGGGTGCTTCTAGGCCTCGGCACTGCCGCTGCCCTAGGGGCTGGCGTGCCGTTCCCCCTGCTCGGAATCCTCTTCGGTGAGCTCGTCGATAATCTGGATAGCACTCAGTGCGCAGCAGACGACACCGCAAGCTTCGGCCTCACGGCGGCCATTCAGCATAAGGTCCTTCTCGTCGTCTACGTCACAATCGCCAACTTTGTTCTCATTTATGCGCACACCTCGTGCTGGAGCATCCTCTCGGAGCGCATCGTCCGGCGCCTACGCAAACAGTACCTCACCGCCATCCTGCGCCAGGAACTAGCTTTCTTCGACACCCTCGCCTCAGGTGAGGTGGCCTCACGCCTCGATGCCGACCTGCAGGCCATCCAGACAGGGACCTGCGAGAAGGTCGGCATCTGTATCTCATCCTTCTCCTACTTCCTTGCCGCATATGTCGTGGCCTTCATCAAGGCCCCTGCGCTAGCAGGAATGCTTATGTCCATCGTCCCCGCCTTCCTCCTCATGGCCCTCGGCGGTGGCCACTGGGTTAAGAAGTATGCGAGCGCAGGAACGGACCACGTCGCAGCCGCAACCGGGGTCGCTAGCGCTGGACTGAGCAATATGACCATCGTGCACGCGTTTGGCGCTAACTCACGCCTCGAGCGTATGTTTGCCGAGCATCTGAGCAAGGCGCAGGTGCAGGGCGTCAAGAAGTCGATAGTCAGTTCCATCCAGCTGGGACTGCTGTATTTTATTGCATACTCTGCGAATGCGCTGGCATTTTGGCAAGGATCGAAGCAGATTGCCAATGCGGTAGCGAGTAAGACGAGCGGTACGAGCGTGGGGGCGGTTTATACCGTTATTTTCGTCTTGGTTGATGGTGAGTTCCCCTTTTTGTGTGGGGGTTTGGTTTGGAGCGTGACTAACACGTGATAGCATCTTTTATTATCAGTCAAGTGGCGCCGTTTTTGCAGCTGTTTGCTACGGCGGCGGTTTCGTATGGGAAGGTAGTTGAGACTATTGATCGCCCGTCGAGGATTGATGGGACGTCGGATGAGGGGCTCGTGCTCCCAGCGGTTGCGGGCGAGATTGAACTGAGAAATGTCGGTTTTGCCTATCCGTCTCGTGCGGATGTGCCTGTCATCCATGACTTGTCTCTAGTTATCCCGGCGAACAAACACACGGGAATTGTGGGACTATCAGGGAGTGGGAAGTCCACTTTGGCTGCACTGATCGGGAGGCTCTACGACCCTGTCTCTGGCGAAGTCTTGATCGACGGCCATAACCTCCGTGACGTCAACGTACGTAGCATCAGGCGTCACATTGGCACCGTCGCTCAGAATTCATCGCTATTCGATAGATCTGTCCTTGAGAACGTCGCACACGGCCTTATTAACTCACCCAGCGCGGAACATGCCCAACTACAGGACGCGCTCGTCGACGACAGCCTGGTCGACTTTGTCACGCGAGTACGAAGCGGTAAAACACTCGAGGAGGTTTTGAGCGACAGTTCACCAGAGACACAGCAGATTTACAAGCTTGCAGTGGCCGCCGCCGAGGATGCCAACGCTCTGCGCTTTATTGAGAATTTCCAGTATGGCTTCGCGACCTCAGTTGGCTCAACCGGGAGTCAGCTATCAGGTGGCCAGAAGCAGCGCGTAGTCCTTGCGCGCGCGCTGATTAGACAGCCTTCTATTTTGATCCTGGATGAGGCGACAGCGTCGCTGGATTCTATTAGTGAGCGAATTGTGCAAGAGGCCCTGGAGAGGGTGACGGACTCGAGCCGGACTACCATTACTATTGCGCATCGGCTGTCGACGATTAAGAAGGCGGATAACATCATTGTTATGCGCGACGGGCAGATTATCGAGCAAGGGCCCCATGCGGAGTTGCTTGCGGGGGATGGACCGTTTGCGACAATGGTGAGGTTGCAGAATGCTGGAACGGTGGCCGATGATGCCGTTTCGTCGCGGAATATGTCGTTGGATATCGCGTTTGCAGAGAAGTCCAATGCGTATGGATTGTCGAAAGACACGCTGGTTGAGCTACCTCTTGATGAATCCTCAGAGAAACCCGAGGAATCAAAACTAGGGAAACCGCATATCTCTAACCTTGCAGGTGTCCTAATAATGGGGCGCCCATACATCGGATTCATTCTTCTAGGCGTTAGCGCCAGCATTATTGTTGGAGGCTCCTACAGCGCCGAGGCGGTCATCTTCGGACAAACGGTCGGCGAGCTGTCGGCCTGCAAGGATCCCTCGAGCATCAGCTCCAAGGGCGCCTTCTTCGGTCTGATGTTCTTCGTCCTTGCGGTCATCGAGTTTTGTGCAAACATGATCTCCACCGCCTCCTTCGGCCGCGTGGCCGAGAAGATGCTTACTCGCGTTCGTATCCTTTGTCTGCGCTTCCTCTTCCGCCAGGATATCCAGTGGCATGAGGAGGAAGAGCGCACGCCCGCCAAACTTCTTGCATATATTAGCAGCGATGCGAATGCGATGGCAGGGCTGACGGGCACAATTCTCGGTGTTATCCTAGCTATTTTAATCAACATGATTGCGGGTATTGTGCTCGCGCACATCGTGGCCTGGAAGATTGCCGTTGTTCTGTTGTCGATGATCCCCATCCTACTGGCATCAGGTTACCTGCGCCTCCGAATCGCAGCATCGTTTCATTCTCGCCATCAGAAGGCGTTTGCTTCTTCGGTTGGCCTCGCGACGGAGGCGGTTGGTTCGATGACAACTATTGCCTCGTACTCTCTTGAAGACGAGACGTTGCATGTTTATGAGCGCTCTCTACGTGGGCCATATAAGGCGACACTCAAGGCTATTGCACATGGAAACTTTTGGCTAGCTATGGCTTACAGTATTGGTAACCTCGTCTACGCTCTCGCCTACTGGTGGGGTTCACGCCAGATTGTTGCGGGTCTATATTCCCCAACGCAATTTTTCACCACGCTTCCCGCACTACTTTTCTCGGCTCAGTCGTGCGGTCAGCTTCTATCCCTTGCGCCGGATGTCTCGAAGGCCACGGTGTCAGCTGGACGAGTGCTTGCGCTCCTCCAGTCGAAGCCCAGCGAGAGCGGGCAGTCGAATTTCCACAAGAACCCGAAAAACATTGGTGGCAGCGACGACTCGGACGCGGAAGCTGGAGCGGATGTAGACGACGAGAAGGTCGGTTCCAATTACCTGAACGCCCCCCGCGGTGCTACGATCCACTTCAAGAATGTGCATTTCAACTACCCCTCGCGGCCGTCCATCCCCGTCCTCCAAGGCCTCACCCTCTCTATCCCGGCCAACAGCTTCGTCGCCCTTGTCGGCCCCTCCGGAGCCGGCAAGTCAACCATCATCTCCCTCCTCGAGCGGTTCTATTACCCCTCGATGGGTAGCGTTACCATCGACGCCCGCGACATTGCGCGTGCACCCCCCTCCTTCCGCGACGTCATTGCGCTCGTCCCCCAGCACAGCGCTCTCTTCGAGGGAACCCTACGCTTCAACCTAGAGATCGGAGCGCGTCCGGATACTATCCCTAGCATGGCGGACATTGAAGCCGCCTGCCGCCTCGCGCACATCCACGATACCATTATGGCGTTGCCGCTCGGCTACGAGACGCCGTGCGGGCCGCGCGGAAACCAGTTTTCGGGGGGACAGATGCAGCGACTTGCTATTGCCAGGGCGCTGGTGAGAAAGCCGAGGTTATTACTGTTAGATGAGAGTACGAGTGCGTTGGATGCGGAGAGTGAAGCGGGGCTGCAGGCTGCGCTGGAGGGGGCAACAAGGGCGGTTACGGTGGTGGCGGTGGCGCATCGGATGAGGACTGTTAGGGGGGCGGATTGCATTTTTGTTATTGATGGAGGGGTGGTGGTGGAGGGGGGACGACACGAGGAGTTGGTAGGGAGGAGTGCGGCGTATAGGGAGATGGTTGTCCACCAGACTTTGGGGCTTTAAAGAGGTAAATAGAGGCGAGATGAGAGGAAATGGGTTTTGCTTCCTGGAGTTTGGGGGGAGTAATGGATGGTAAATAGCGAGGAAATCATATTCTGCGATAGATAGAGGATTGGCATATACAAAAGTCAGATAGGATCTTTTGAGAGTTGTGCATATTGATCATCCAGGTCGAGGATGGTGGACATCACGTGCATCTAAGTCGGTTCTGCGACAATGTGAAACCCCAAAAAATACTATGTACTGAATGTGGCCACCATCACAAGAAGCAGGTTGGAGTAACTACTGTAACTTTCACACCCAGATATCACATCTCTCAAACAAATAGCTTCAAGCTCGAACCACGCCACTCCGCCACCCCACCAAATGTGACAGCTTCCGCACACCCCCTGAAACGAGCGCCACAAACAGTCAAAGCGGCCCGACACCCATCGGCAGATCCCTAAAGCTTGGCACACACCAAGCCCCAAACGCCACCGTTTCGACGCCCAAAAGCCACCAGTTTGACATGCCGTGTGGAACGCGATTGGACCGGCAGTCTGTCTACCCGTAGGATGCCAAGAGCGTAGGTTGGGGTTGAGGGTTTCCAAAAGCTGCGAGCGGAATGGCAGATATCACAAACCTTGTTTCATGATGTTCGCAATTCTTACCGGATGGGAGCTACGGTTTGTTTGACGTGTGAAGTGGACCTATCGAAGGTGGTTTTTTTGCACTGCCTCGTTTTCATTATCACCTGTGACGGCCGAATCTGACGGGGGATAGTTCGGTTTCCTACAAAGGTGCAAAACTCAGAGCTCGGAGAACACCAATGTGGCAGAATATGGCCTTGGAAACAACCTCCTGTGGCATCATGAAGTTTTATCGACTTTTCAGGCCACTCTTGGCTCTGATTTCTATGACATCTGCTCCGCGGGCGGTCTCCGAGCGTATCTTGGCTTCGATCAGGATTTGTATATAAGACTCTTTCATCATCGTCCAGAGACATATATTCTCTCTACATCAGCAAGTCTCATATTCAGTTTAATATTCGTTGTCTTTCTTGACCATTCGCCGTTAGTAAACTTATTCTACATTAATATTCTTGCTGGTTCAAGATGCATTACTATTCTCTCCTCGCAGTTGCCCTTCTCGCTGTCTCCGACCTCGTGGCAGGCCACGGCGCAATTGTCTCAGCAACTGGTGACCAAGGCGGCACTGGCTCTGCTATCGGCAGTAAGCCCCCACACATAGACCATTCCCAGAAACAAACTTTCGCTAACCAGCTCCCTAGTCGACCCTGCCACACCCCGTGACGGCACCCGCCGTAACCCCTTCCAGCAGGACACCACGCGCTTCAGAGGCAATGCCGCCAATACCTGTGGTGAGACTCTTGCTGGCGGCGACAACGATGCCGAGGCTGGCACTGCTGCCGTGATGCAGCTCTCCGGCGACCAGCTCCCGCAGATCAGTCCTGGCGGCCAAGTATCCATGACCCTGCATCAGGTCAACGGCGACGGAGCGGGGCCATACACATGCATGATCGACGCCACGGGAACCGGCGCCAACTGGGTCAATATGCAGGTTACCACTAATGTGCCGGGGAGACGAGGAAATGACCGCAGTGGTGCGGAGACTGATTTTGTGAGTGTTTGACGTTATATGGTGCTAACTGGGTGATTTGGTGTGCTAACGGTGTACGATTAGCCACTTGTTGCGACTGTGGCGGCTGGTCAGACTTGCACCGGAACTGTTGCTGGGCAGGAGAATGTGTGTATGGTCCGTTGCCAAAATCCTGCTCGCGCAGGTCCCTTTGGTGGATGTGTTCCTGTGCAGATGGCTGGCACAGCGGGGAACGCTACGGATACTGCTGCTGCTGTTGGCGCCGGTGGTAATGCCACAGGTGCTGCCGTTGCTGTTGGTTCTGCCGCTACGGTTACTGCCGCTGCCCCTGCAGCAACTGATACTCAGCTTGTGAACTCGGCCAAGTTTCGCAGGGTGATTGCTGCTGTTGAAGTGGACGACGAAGAATTTGATGAGGAGTGGGATATATGAGGAATTTGTTTTTTGCAGGCAATGTTAGTAAGCTGGAATTATTAGCACGCGCTGTGCGCAAGCATCTATTGGCAAAGCTATTGTGGTCTAATAAACCCTGGAACTGTTCTTTTACCCGTTTTAGTTTTTTCCTTGCTGTCAATGTCTTGGTGTTATTACAAGACATTTATATGACAATACTCATGTTCTTGAGCCTCGTAACCGAGAAAAGGCGTATAAACTACCCAAAAGACACCATTATCCTATTGATCTTGCGACCAGTGATGCCTCGCACTTCCCATCTCCCGTTCCAGCATATTCATTTTCCAGTCCTTAAGGCTAAAATCCCCTTCCTTCAACTCCGTCTTGTCTCCACGCCATTTGAACGTGTTTCCAATAACCTCCGTCCCATCCTCAAACTCGACAATACAGCCTGTCCTTACATAGCGATCTGTCTCGTAGGCTTGTAAGAGCTGGTTCTCTTCGGGTGATTGGACTTCGTATGCCATGCCATACACAGGCTCGTCTGGCTCGCCGCCCACGAGAGCTGGATATTCGCCCCAGAGCTTGCAGTGATATCCACTGATCTTGGCTGGAACGAGGGGAGGTAAATTGTCGAGTTGCAAAACCTTGGCTAAAGTCTGGCGATCCATCAAGGTGCCGTAGAAAAAGTGAAATTTTTTGCGAAAGGCTTGAACTCGCGATGGTGGATATGAATAGTTGGACTGTTCTGCCTCGATAAATTTGCGGGTCATTAACGAGGGTGGCCCGAGGTCTTTAATAGCTTTCATAGGTGACGCCGCAGAGGTTTCTTCGGCATCCTTGCTCATATTTCCACTAGTACTCATGACGGATATACAGGCAGAAAGATATTCGGTGGGCGGTGGTTTCTAAGTTATGTGGTTAACACAGGCAGGTGGGCTGAGTTAAGGGACTATGGAATCACGTGGACATCCGTATATAAATCACGCCCTAGAATATAGCTTCCCGTGGCAACCCTTTAAATGACAGACACTGGCCACTAGCGCTGATCGTATAGTACCTATTGAGGGAGTAGTAGCTATTAGAATAACTGGCACATCCTAGGCGTCGCTTCGCTTTAGGGTTGTTATTCCAGCCCTCCAATGCCCCAAAACGTTCCTGCCTCCCCTGAATCTAATCAGACTCTCTTCGTAGATGCCACGACACCAAAGCTCACAAAGTATTTTATCAACCTTACCGATTGCCACGCCTTACTCGTTATCTTTAGGGTCGATGATGGTCGACTTGAACTTTCTAGCTGGAACCTTGCGGTTGAACAAGATATCGCTCTCACGGTAGGAGCGATGCTTGAGCTCAGGGAGGAAGAAGAAAGCCATGCCAAAGCAGACGCAGGCAGTACCCCCCCAGATGTAACCACACTTTCCTGCCAAGTTCCACCCTGTTGGGTTGAGCATCTGCGAGGAGAGATAGATCATTGGGATCTCAGCGACATAGTAGGCGGCACGACCGACACCGGTACTCAAGGCGCGAAGGCGAACGGATGACGTCTCAGCAATAATGGTGTAAGAGATCGGTCCGAGAGCAAGGGCGTAAACGAAGGAGATAACGATACCTAGAACGGCCTGGGCGTAGTTGGTCGCCGAGCTCTGTGAGATAGAGGCACAGACACCGAGAATAGCAAGCAGGGTTACGTTAGTGGCTGTGCCGTAGAGATAGATGGTTCGGCGATCGAACCAGTTGGTAAGAGGCCAGGCGAGTATATTAGCAATGAATTGCAGGCACGCATTAATGAGGTTAAGTTGGAAAGCCTTGTTGGTGTCAATCCCAGCCTCTGAGCGGCGGATTAGTCCTCCATGCTAGAAGAAGTTGTCAAAGGGGGAGGTACTCACGCGTGAAGAAAAAGGTGGCCTGGTTGGCAATCAGGTTACCAGCAAAGTTCTGTGACACGTATATCAAGCAGGTGATAATGGTTCGCCTTAAATCGGTACCTTTAACAAGGTCGAGGAGGGTAGGGGAACCACCTGCCAGGTTCTCGATTTCAACAGTTCGCTCTATCATGGCAAGTGATTGTAGAGCATGATATTCGGATCCGTTGCCAAGGCGCTTGATGGAGCGAAGTGCCTCCTCTTTGCGTCCATGACGAACAAGCCACCAGGGAGATTCGGGGGCGAAGAAGATGAGGATCAAGAGGGGGGTCTCGACAAGTCAGCTTCCGGGAGACAAGATCCCAAGGAGGGACTCACCGGGAAGATCCACTGCAAGGCAAGAGGTATTCTCCATGACCACTCACTCTTTTGCTGATTGAAGCCGTAGGTTACGCCAGCCACAATAATTGATCCAATAGACCAACTTGTTTGCAGAGTAGCTGTACAGGCTCCGCGAAGGACAAGAGGAACAATTTCGCTAGCGTAGGCTGGGGAGTTTGCAATAAAGAGTCCCCAAGGAACACCCTCCAACGCCTGCCCTACCACAAGCAGGGAAAGTGAGTTGGCCTAAGTGGATGCGGTTAGGGAATGAGCTCACTAGCATTGGGCAGGACTACTCACAAAAAACGAAACGAAGATTGTGGCGTTCATGAGAATCAGGCCCACGATAGTAGTCCAGCGGTAGCCAATACGGTTAGTTATGGGACCGGCCAAAAAGACACCGACAAAGGCACCACATTGACCAGCTTGAAAGAGGGCACTCTGCCATTTGGTTTCGATAGTCCAACCGTCTCCCTCGACCCAGACACCGTACCTCTCTTTAAACGCGTCAATCACAATAAAATTTCCATTCAGGAACATATCAAACGACTCCATGACCTACTAGGTGTCAGCGGTATTCTTGGCAACGACGCGAATTTTCGCGATTCGAGGTATGGGAATTTAAGGCGAACCCCAAATGCGAAGAAATGGACTCACGATGGTGAAGCACATTACAGACCCCCAAAAGCAAGCCCAGGGGTATTGCTTGACCGCAGCCAACATGCTCATCTCGTGCTCGCGGTTCTCGCCATCGACAGCATCGTTCATAAGTTGCTGGTTAATTAAGACATCGGAATGGATCACGTCGGCCTTGTCAGCCACGACCTTCTCATTAACGGCGAACGTCTCATCGATTCGCTTGTCCTCGAGCGAGGCATCCTTTTGGTTGGTGATACCTGTCGACATCTTGAGGTTGCTCGCTATGTCATCGCGTCAATGTGAGGGAAACAGAAAAAAAAAAAAAAGGCTAAGAAAATGAAGGCAAGTCGGGGTCTTGTACCCCCGTGCATCTTTTACTCCATCTGCACATCCATACCGATGTTCATTATCACCCACCGGATTCGCGCACCAATGTAGTCCGCGTGATGCTCGGATTAACTACCATGCAATCAGCGACGTATTACCCCAGATGTTCCACTATAGCGACTGGCAGTTGAATCCTTCTCGTTCGAGTTCCGCCCCTAACTAAAAGCGAGTTCCTCGGCTAAGAACCTAAATAAAATACTCTTTCCCTTTATGGGTGAAACAGAGTAGAAAAGGGCCGAACACAGCGTGGCTTCCTTTTCCATCAATCTCATAAACCATATCGGAACGAAGCCAATTGGATGTTAATGAGGACTGGGTAGTGTCGGTTGGTGGTGATGCGACGGTTCACGAAAATGGCCCTCAGGTACCCTGCCATGAGCCTGCCAACTTCTCGGACGTAGCTTGCAAGGGTGAGATCGTCGTCTTTGGCGTGGTCGCTCTAACTAAAGTAAGATAGTACTGTTGCATCTCAAACGAGGAGAAGGTACGTACCTTTGGCAGCTTTCTCCAGCGTCCGCCTCCACACAATTATCCAGTCCAGAAACGTCTGGAATGATATACCCCAGAAAGCATATCCTCATCAAAACCAACCTTTAAGGCCTACATAATTTACTAAGTGCAGCATATACATAGCTTACGCTACTTACCTAGCCTCGGCTGTCAAAACCCTCACCTCACAAGCTAATCTACCGCCGATATTGTCAAATTGAAACCAATTCTCGTTACTTTGGAGTTTCGGCAACCGAAGCGGAGGACGAGATCGAAGTTTGGGGGCGATGAGGTTGCAATTGGGCGGAGACCGGCGTTAGGTGACAAGAGTCAGCATGGAATTTAACTGTTATACAGGTGCAAACAGCTTTGGAAGTTGGATCGCGCGTGTGCCAGTGGCCGTGCTTCCTCCTGCTACCAAGACAAATTCACGATAAATCGGCCCAAGCACCAACGTATTCCGCAAACGCACCCACATCAGGCTGCAGCTTGTTCATTCCATGCACCATGCCCGCAACACGATCACCAACCGCTAGGTGGCCCAATGCAAGTGCATCTGCCCCGAGTGCTACGATAGTGCCTGCGAAGTCGTAACCATGGATGACTCCAGGCGCGGCGCTGTAATCCAGCATCTTCGGATCCGCGGGATTGATGGCCACCGCGGCCGTCTTTACAATTGCCATGTCCGGCGCCAGCACAGGCATGAGCGCATTTTGCTGAATGGCAAGCTTTCCGGGGCCCCGGGCGACAATAACCGTTTGGTGATGGGGTAACGAAAATGATGGCGTTTCCGACGGCATTTTGTGATGAGTGAAGATCATGATCAAAGAGAGTTGCGGGAACTCAAGATAACTTCTCCAGAAGCAAGGGGCTGCTCCAAAGTATCCATGCCCCTTGGGTGGCCTTTGGCAGTAGCGAATTCACAAGGGCTCCAAAGGTACCATATTACAATGTAGAATGGGCCTCCTACGTAAAGATTGATTCGGCTTTGTATTAGGTGATATTCGTCGCCGAATCATTGACGCCGTAGCCTCAGGATACTGAGATATCAGAGCCGAATAATGGTCGGAACATCGCATTTCGTAGCCAGCACCCGTGTTCTACTTCCGGTCATCGTATTAAACCGATTTTTGAAAACATCACTAGGCAGAGAAGGAAAACCATCATATTCGCCGTCTTTCTATCGTCTCGATCTTCCCAGGTTGAAGTGGCCGGCGACACTAACCGTTGAGCAGCGGCCGCAAATTCAAACCAATAGTTATCATTCACGACCACCACTAAAACCATAGCGTGTCCGGCTCATGCCCCCACTACGAAAGATAATTATTTAACAGAAACGGAAGATGATATACAAGAAAACATCGATCATTCGAAGCCGGCCAGCATACCAACACCGCCACACGAGCACTACTTTGGTCTTTTGGGCCATGCCCCAGACCGCACTTGCATCCTTCTCGCGTGCTCCTAATGAGAACATATCGACACAGATAGTTCTATATTACGGCTCAACTTCTATGAGATCAAGACACAGGTATAGCTCATTATCTTCAGGAGTAGGTGGAGTAGGTCAAATGCGCAGCGTTTGTCGAAGCCTCTCCAGCCGCTGCTGAACCTCGATCTCCAAATCACTCATCGCCTCTCTATTGTTATCCAGACTCGGCTGGTGAAAAATAAAAGGGTCATTTTGTTGTGATGACGGTGACAGAGGTCGCGGCGACAAGTATAAGTCAACAGCCTGGTGTAGGCGTTTAATTAGGTACGAGCAGAGTTTCAGAACCAAGACAAGCCTGATATCAGCTAGTGCCGTTACGTCCATATCAGCGTCGGCTTCGAGACATTTAGAGGACGGGTAGGAGCTCTTCAGATCCACATCGTGCTGTAGGACGATGAGTACTGCAGCATGGATATTAAGGAGGAGTGTGTGGCATGCGATAACTAGATGGCGGACAACGGTGCTATAGCACTCGCTCGGTCGGCGTACGTGGTTCGATGGCCCATTGTTTAGCTCAAAATATGGGGGGTTTTCGCTAGCTGCCGATGCCAGGGATTGCGGGGTGGTGCTTTCCCAGAAGTCTCTGTTCTCAACACCTTCAGCAGACGCAAAAGCGGACTTGGAGGCTGTCGAGGTATTGTAGGAGGTGTCATTTTCCACGTCGACTTTTAGGCCCTGTAGAATTTCAAGGAGACGGTGCGAGGCGGAGAATGTGTTGTGTAGGATATCGCCCGTTGTCGTCGTTTCTGGCGAAGGGTTCTGAAGACTGTCCCGAGATGAGAAATTCATATTTGCGGAAACATCGACGAGCCAGGCGGCTACCGATTTTAACGCGACATGATCTATGACTGGGCTCTGGCGTTCATAATTGCGGTCCCTTGATTGGCATGATGATGCCGCTGCTTCAGCCAAGTTGCAGCTTGAGCGATACAACGGGTAGAGTCGCGAGCTTAACTGAGACAGCTGCGCGATACCGAATTCAGGGCCGTTCCTGTCAATTCCTATGCTGCTGTTGCTGCTTATATCAAAGGCATCATTTCCAGAGTAGTGGCCATGCTCATTGAAACGACGAGTTGGTGACAGGGGCCTTCCTCGCGGACTACTGCCCCCTTCGCTGTTTGGCGAAGAAATCGAGCCAACGAAATTTGGGAGATCATCCCAGAATACTGCACCGGGATCAGTTTGGGGTTCGACAATACTGTGCAGGTTTGAATTCTGGTCGCTCCCATCTATCAGCATGTCGCTCCAGTTTAGAGTAGCTGACCATGGCCAGGTAGAGGCGTCCATGGATCCAAACATGATTGTGTCGTCATTCACACCGACGCTTGTATTTGAATTGTAACTGGTATTGGTATTGATATTGGTATTGGCATTGGCATTGGTACTGGTACTGGCAATTGGGTTGGCATTGACATGTGTGTCAGCTTTTTCATCGGCTTCGATATTGGCGCTGGTAATGGTGGCATTGGAATTTGAATTGGCGGCAGGGAGAGGTTCTGTCGAAAGTCCGCCTTGCGTCACTGGAGAGACTGGCGTTATAGGCATAGGAGGCATTGGAGGCATTCGAGGCATTGGTGGAGAATTTGAAGTCCCAGGCGATGCATCAGGCAGACGATACATGCTAGGGCGACCTTTGGGCAAGCTTGAGCTATACAGACACTGGGCCCCTTGACGGATGCACCTATTGCATGCGCCCGTCTCGCTTTTGTTAACTCGTGTGCAACGGAGCTTCTGGCCGTGGCATCGGTTGCATGATTGTCGTCTTGGGGGCGTCGCCGCGTTCGATGTTGGAGCCATTACATAAACGTGTAATCCTGCCAGTCTTGAGATCGTTCTATGCTCGATTGTATAAGTATAGCTCTCCTGACAGGTCGCGTCGGATTTACTGTAAGCACTTGTCGGCTCCAACAAAGCTTATGCCGTGAGAAACGATGTCCCAGCTGATCTAGATTCGTGGTGGGCAATGCGGGCAGACAAATTATAACACCCCAGAGATTTTGTCGAATGAATAATGAAATAAGAAGCTGTGGGAACGGTGTTTACGGCTTGATTGACGATGCATGGCGAAGCGTAGCTATTTATGTGTTGTTGAGTTATCTACAGAGCACTTCCAAGTTTTCCAGGTCACGACTTGAAGTGCTCGGCATGTAGCCGCCGTCAATTATGGATGCGGAACCATGGAAAACTGAGGGGTTTTAATTTCGCGTACATCTTAGAACATTCCATAAATATTTTAGAACAACAGTATCTGCACGATTATTGCAACACTTGTCCATGAGCGTCTGCACGATTATGAAACCGACATACGCGATCATCGAATCGGGGTTTAGCTCAATTCGAAATACCGTCTAATATCATCATCGTATTGCTTTTGATGTACACATGATTATTGCATTGGCTAGCAATAACTTCTACATATGTTGATCGAGGTACCAAGAGTGAACTGCAATGCATTGACTCGCACGCTAGTCTGTGTTGTAGGCTAAATAACACACTGTTCCTCGTTCTATATGTTGAGCACCAGGAACCAAGTAGGAATAACCAGGACCTGTCAAGCACATAGCGCCTCTTGGGGACTTGAAATCATATTACTGGTCGGTTCGGGTAATTAGTACGAAAGCCAATGCTTTAGCGCACGCCACAATGTTTTGCAAATGGTGCGATCTTTGCTTTATTCGTTAAAGCGTCGGCGGCGAGGCAGACACAGTTTGCTCCAGCATCCCACACGACCGTATATATGCACTTTGACTGCCTCGTGGCCCAAGATGGACCAATCAGGAGGCAGAGAGTAAGCAACAGGCAACGAATGAGCGGGTGATCTACGTATGCGCCACTCCTCCACATGATAGAACCCCCTGCCTACACATTACACTCACTTTAATAGAGTGCAAGTCTTTAGTTCTTTACAGTAGTAAGGCGCATAGTAGCGTTGCAGGAACAGGATTATCTACATTAAGGCTCGATCCGCTATGTCTTATCAGTATGTTAGCGCTTTGAGGCCGCATTTCTAAGAACAGAAGGTGCCGCCCCCAATGCAACTCACGCTGGTGCCCCCCAGCAATGGGAGCGTCAGGAATGTACGAGTGTATATTCGAGACATAACAAGCTTGTCCGAACCCACCTGGCAGAGAAAAGCGCCCGCTTGATAGAATTGGCATAATGGGGCCTGCCTCCACCTGATAAGTAGGCCCCGTGGTCGTACGGCGTTGCATAGCATCTTGAAGCCAGACTGTTGAACCCATTGTTAACATCCTACTAAGCTAAACGCCATCAAACGCCACTGCGTGTTTTCGAGGGCTAGGATTATCAGCCACGATTCACATACGACCGTATTCGTCCGCAATTTCCGCAATGCCCGCATCCTCCAAGGCCGCCAAACTCCCCGACGCAATAGATGGCTACAGTTACTTTGTTCTTAGGTTTTCCGTAGCTACTGGTTCTATCTGTATTTTATCTACCAGACACCACAGAAACTGACAAAAGAAATATCTAGCGAGAAATTCCGCAACCTGTCCATCACCAAGGGAAAGGTAAAACCCTGCTACAGTCGCGAGGTTCCTTTTAGCACCACCCATCTCCAATCACGTTGTTGACATTGTCATCATCAGTGTTGGCACCTTCCAGCATTTCAAAGTTACCATTGGTAACCCCCACGCCTGTGAGTAGAGCATGGGCGTGACTCGAGGCACTAATGACAGTGCGGAATGAAGAGGCAGTGGGAAGCCCAAGATTGTCAGTATCAGCAGCACAGGCCTCCCTCAACACACGCGCGACGTTCCGCTCCTAATGGGACCTCAAACTATTCAATGCTAAAGGTGCCACATGCAGATAAGAAGCATATGGAACAGGTACTTGTGAAGAGTGGAAAGGGTAGTCATTGTATGAATGTGAGTTAGTGTGCTAGTTGATGGCGAGAAACCGAGGCAGTAGGTTAGGGTTGTTTGGATTAAGAGTATTTACGAGAAGAAATTAATATATGCTATTTTGAGAGAGGATACAGGAAGACGGATTGATAAGGGTTTAATTATACGTGGTTAGAACACGGAACACTCTTGCAACGTTGTATCTATTATCCATTATGGGCTACTGGCAGTTTACTAGGACCAAAGGGCTACATCTCTTGTGCATAGGCTTGTCGATCACGTCGTATATTTTTATATTTAAGTCTTGTAAATGCGAGATGGAGTTTACCACTCTGTCGTCATTACTCAAATTCGAAATAAAACATCAAACACGGAAATATTATCAACTTGGATATCAGGAAGCAGCAGAGACGCATCCACGCTTGGATGCATATATGAAATATGACGAATACAACGGATGTAATGTACTAAATGGCTCTTTAAAGTTCTCTAAGTAGAACTGTAGATGCTCCTTCCCTTCGAACTTTCATGGCTGTGCAACCATTACTAGCGCCGAACAATCGAAAGATTATACGGATTATTTTGGTCAAGCAACCTTGTGGGGAAACCAGTTACCCCGTCCGATTTGATTGGCATCCTCAGCCATCCACCCGCCAAAGCTTAGGCAAAATCTAAGTCACATTGGAGAAGTCAATTTAAATCCTAGTCCCAAATGATGGGTTATTGGCTACAGAGCCCTGTAAGTAAATTCAGCACACCTACTCAGTGTCGCGTAATACGTCCACCCCTACCGGAGAAACTACACCCAATAGTGACGGTAACTAATATTACTGTGTCGCAAACTGTGCTGTACGAAGTATTGCACAAGAAATAACCCAAGTCTTTGGCGAAGCCAAACTGCCCAGTATTGGTCTGTTACGACTTCAATTACTTTCTTTCTATCTCATTGCTATGATTAAATCAACAATTGAAACTCCAAAATAAGCCGTATAATCTTTCGATTGTCAAGCATATAAACAATGATAGCTACTGCTATTTACATACTCCAATATTATATCATTCATATAAATATATTCAGAGGGAATAAAATGTGATATTATTTACCCAAGTTTATCGTGAAGATAAAATTCTGTTTACGATGATAATTATAAACACTATTTTAAGTTCAACGTTAGCCCTACCCAAGACTATTTCCGATCCTCTCGTGCGGAAAATAACATATTTATTTAAAAATAAAAGTTCATAGAGAAAATGGTGGATTGCCGCGGTTTAAGGAAAAGGGTAACTTTTGAGGTTCGAAGAGGGTTATTTATATGTAGAATGGTTAAAGTTTATGCTTATCCCGCATGTAATAGGCTATGTACGTCTCGGAATAGGTATCCGAATTTATTTTATGGCTACCCCACTACTAATCTAAAACAGTGGTGGTTGACTTCATGAATGGAAAGGCTCAGCTCCTTTTTTCGGGTCGACGGATCGTTATTATAATTTTCGCCGCAAAAACCCCTACAAAAGTCAGGGATTTCACGGCACATACAGGTACCCCGCACTTTAATATTTATTCATTCTAATTTATATTATAATTAGGTTTAGGCTCGCATGCACCTAGTTTAGGCTGTGTGTAACCCTCACTATTTAGGAATATGCCCAAGTATTCATAAAATATGATTGCTCTTGCTACATCGGCCTCAACAGCTACCACGCTGGGATTTAACTCGTGAAAGTTAGACCAAATAGCGTTAGGTACAAATATAAATCGATGAATCTACTCCGCCCTTCTAATTTTTGCCCGTTTAGTTCCACAAATTATAATGTCTAGCAATGGTATTAGTTGTCAATGACATATGCTACTCTAATATATTGATAGATATAGTAGCTCGCGTGTCGCACAAGCATGTGCTCTTCATTCTTTCCACTCGTTCACACATGTTTAAAATCAAACGGCTGAAGCAACACCAGCCTTCTCCTCAGACGTTGCTTCCTTGGTGATATTCTCATCGCCGCGGTCCGTGATACCAATCTCAGTCTCGCCAAAGGAGTCAACAACGTCCTTGTACGCAGGCACAAAGTTGACACAGAGAGCATAGCTCCAAGACGCAATCAAGAATACCATCGGCACAACCATAGCCATACCACTGCCTTTCGCATCTCCAACCGCGAAAGCTATTGGCGGAACACAAGCACCGCCCGCGACACCACCAACAATGAATCCGCTTCCTCGCTTGGTGTGCCTACCTAGACCACGCATGCCGAGGGCCACAATAGTGGGGAAGCAGACCGACTCAAAGAAGAGGACCACGAAGAGCATGGCAACGCCAGTGTTTTCACGCTGGGTGATGACGGGACCACTGAAGACGATGCACATCGTCAAGAAGGCAAGGAACACCCAACGAGGTCGAACGTAACGCATGAGAGCACTGCCGACGAATCTACCTAGCGCAAAAGCGCCTTGGGCACCAGCAAATAGCTTGGAGCTGGTAGCACTACTACGACCAGGCTTCGTATAATCAGCGTAGTTGATGAAGCCAGCAGCGAAGGCAACTTGTGCTCCCGTGTAGCAGAACTGCGCGAAGGTGGCGTGGAAAAGCTTGTACTGCTTGTAGAAAGGCTTATCGTCGGCTTCTGTGTGCGTTACCTCGACCTGAAATGCCATATCTACCCAATGTTAGCTGATTTAGGCACAACATAAGAAAGGTTCTTGGTTATGGGCATACCAGCGTCGGTGATCTCGGGGATGTCTGCAAAATAAAATGCTGTGGCCAAGAGGAGGACAAATATGGCGATAGCAACGTAAACCCATTGCACATTGTCAAGAGCTTTTTCATCGCTAAATTTGAAGAAGACATATGAGCCTAGAACTGGCGCGACGACCGTGCCAATGCCGTTGAATGCTTGGGCGATGTTGATGCGAATCTCGGCGTATTTCGGCGGACCACAGACTGGATACAATCACCGAAGTTAGCGGGCCAAAATGCGATCACAAAGTGGACAAGTGCCTACCTGTAATGAATGGATTGGCTGCCGTTTCTAACGATCCGAGACCATTGCCAATAATGAAAATGCACGCGCAGAACCCCCCAAATGAAGCTTTCTTCAATGCGGCAATGGCGAGAAGCGCACCAACGGCGTATAAGCAGAGACCCCAGATGAAGACCGCGCGGTAACCATAATGGCGAAGGATCCAGGCGGCATGACCGACGGAAGCAAGCGGATATGCGCTGAAAATCCAATGTTAGCTTTTATATGATTGTGAAGATGCTGAAGGAGCATTTGCCAGTCGGTGGCTTTTGCCCCTCTCCACTGACTGGGCCAACATACCCAAAGTAGGCGGCCTGAAGACCTGCGGAACGCGCCTGGTTAATGTTCAGTACGTTCTGGAAATGTTTGTTGAGAGTATCGAGCAGGCCGTAACTGAAGCCCCAGAGAAAGAAGAGGACAGTGACGAGGCAGATGGGGAAAATTGACTGTCGTAGAGTCAGTTCCGCAGCTGCTGTACGGCGAGAATCGTCGGCCTTGAGTGAGCGTCTATTGAAGAAACCTCCAGTGCCCATGGTTGCGTTTTGTTGGTTATCCGGTGAAGAGTACTAGGTCTGGTGAGGTAAGCTCCCAACAAGATAGTGCGGGATGCTACGGGGTTTTTGCGATGTCCACTTTGCTGTGGTATGAGGAGAAGAAAAAGGCGGGAGGGCGAGAGTTTAAGAACAGTAACGATTCTCGAGGTCTTGGATCACAATCCATCTTGCCTTGCTGGAGACCTGGAGACCCTGTCTTCGCGCCGGTAGGTTACCTCCTCCGAAGCTGTGCTTATGCAGGTCATGATCATCGGTTCCATCGGTGCAACCTCGGTTCCATCGGTGCAACCTCGGTCCCTTCTACAGCGCGACCGGGCTAAAATGAACCGACATTAGAGTTAAATATACGGGCCCATGCGATAGTCTCGACTTTGTACAATTCACGAAAAGCGGCTGATGGATAATTTGTATGGGATCAGGGACTCCATATGACGAATTTTCAGTGTAACGAACACTTTGACCTCTTCGCCTATACCGCTCTGGAATCGGGTTTTTGTATGCCTCAATTACCCGATCGGTTTATTTTGGTCGGCTTATTTACTTGATCGGCTTGGTATGCTTGGCGCTAGCTGACGACCAGGGGCCCACTAGAGCCTGGTTATTCAATGAATCCAAAAAGGCTCAACGTTTGAGTTACAAGTTCCAAAAAATATGTCAATACTGCAGAGGCGGTTTTTCCCTCTCGTTAACCTCCATTCTATCCAGTTTAAATTATTTGGTGCTCTAACGCGTGCTCTAACGCTCTCGATTTACACTTCTCATTTGGCAAGTGCCGAAGTTCTGGGGCAATACCCCGCACTACGCTATCTGCGCCATGGCATTTCCCCGCCATCCACTACGGGAACCCTGGAACCAACCCACACACACTAACACACAGCGAGTTTGACATGACACGTCATACCACAATTGGGTTTAGCTCCGTTTAAACGGTGCAGGACACCCACATCTTGTCGGGAGTTTCTATCCGTCGTCGCAAAGCTCTCGGAAGAAGAAAAATCCCATGTGAGAATAAGCAAGGTCGAGAAATGTTATTCTTCTAACTCATAATCTAAGGGTTGTAAGGTATTATTGTGATGGGAAATAACCAGCCGCGCTCGCGAGACTGGCTTCGTTCCCAGAGGTTCTAATTATCTACCAGCTGTATATTCACAGGGCAGGGGAGCCATCTTTATACTTTCGTCAATAGTTAATGATTCCTGGAAAGATGGCGAGAAAAACTGCGCATACATAATCCAAAGGTGATCCGAACTTGAGTTGGCCCGAACAAACACTATGCGCGGTCGCATGTGCTCAACCCGTAAACGGCGGGGATTAACGACATTGCTGAGCTAACACAGCCGACATGCTGACTAGGAGTGAGGAAAACACACGTCAATTTTAAGTTTAATTTCATTTAAGTTCAAACCACTAAAGTTCGTAATTTCAGTCGCCGCCTTCAAGATGTATAAAAGGACAGCTCCTCCCCCAACTGTTTCTCTCCGCCCCATTTTCGCCGTGGCATGCAATTTGCCTATAATCCTCCTCCTTCTGTTGTGAGCTGCCCTTGCCCTAACTACTCTGAATGCCGCTTCTTCCTTTCGTATCTTCCATAACACATATCTCCCCTCCGACACTATGGCTCTCGTATACGCGGCTCGGCGATCACGGTAATCTCTTTTCCGGCTTGACAGTGCTGGGGGTACTGAATGTCGGCGAAATGAGGTTTTTGACCGACTCCGCCGGCGAAACTATCCCGCACGACTACAATTACAGTTCAACCAGGCTCATCATTTCCGGCAAAGGAGTGCGCTACTTTGCGTTTACCGACCTTCACCAGCTGCAGATCGCTTGCAGATCTCCCTTGTTCTGTTCAAATCAGCCTCCTGCATGTCTCAATCGCCGCTCAACCTATAAGGTCCAATCTGGCAACCGCGTGGGACCTACTCATCATACGTCCGTAGATATGCGAGAGATACCACATTGTGGCGGTATATAATCTTTGCATCCGTCCTCGAAATGTGGTGGTGCTCTTTCCTCGCCCTCATTCACTTTCTTCTCCGTCACCTCGCCTGCCTGTTGCTGTTCCTGCTGAGCCATTATGATTCTCAAAACTTTGCTGCTAGTTGGAATTGCTCCTGCGTATTCTCTAGGCGCTATACTTTACGCTACGCACTATAGCGGAACTCTCAGTGTCCTGTCGCTGACGACTCAAGGATCTACCTCCCGTCTGAGCGTAGTGTCCAGCAAGAAGACATGCGGTAGCCAGCCTAGTTGGTTGACTCTGGATTCTGCGAATCGAGTACTGTACTGCCTTGATGAGGCAGATGATGGTGCAACGTTGAACGCATATGCGGCATCACCCTCTGGAGCTCTCACTCAGAGCGCACAAATCCGCATTGCCGGGGGCCCCGTCCACAGTACCCTGTATGGTGGCCCAGATGGAAGGTCATTCCAGGCAGTTGCACATTAGTATATTAACCCGCATCTTATCTACGCTTCCTTCTAACATGTAAATAGCGGATCTGCACAATTCAGCACATTTGCTTTGCCCATTAACTCAAAGTCTAAATCACTCCAAAGCTTCAAATACACTATGGCGGCTCCTGGCCCGAAGGAAAACCAAGATGCACCACATCCGCATCAAGCTGTGCTTGACCCTACAGGGGCGTTCATCGTTGTCCCAGATCTTGGTGCTGATATTCTTCGCATCTATTCCGTGAACAAGAAGACTGGATTTCTCACCTCCTGTAATAATGTCACCGTTGCAGCTGGAAGTGGACCAAGGCATGCCGGATTTTGGAACCCTACCGCGGGAACAGACAGAACGAAGTTATTTCTTGGCAACGAACTGTCAAAGAGCGCAAGTGCATTTTCTGTCTCTTATCCACAGGAGGAGGGAGGTTGTTTGACGTTGGAGTTGACACAAACTGGAAAACCGTATCCGCCAAGCCCACCAGCCAAGGCTGGTCAAGATGTTGAGGCAGTGATGGTCAAGGTACAAAATTCTTCCTAGCTTGTGAATTACAGCTATAGGGGGTGAAGGTTATGCTAACATAAATGATAGGGCAATACGCTCACAATTTCAAACCCTTCTGATAATAGGTTTGGATCCAATAACGACTCCCTAGCCGTCTTCTCGATTTCCTCATCAGGCACAATGGCTTTGCAGGATATGTCGCCAACATACGGCAGCTACCCACGGACGTTCCAAATCAACAAGGCTGGCGATCTTGTTGCGATTGGAAATCAGAATTCTGGAACAGTCGTTATTGTGGCGCGAAATCCGACCTCGGGAAAGTTGGGAAAGAAAGTTGCAAGTGTAAAGGTTGGGCCTCAAGTGACAAATGGAGATGGCGGCCTCAGCAGCGTGATATGGGATGAGTAGATTATATGCTATATACAACGAGATCGTAGGCTCTTTGGAATATGGGGACACTGGGAATGAGTGGAATTGTTGAGATAAGATAGAAGAATATGTGTTAATCCAAACATACACCCTTCATGGTTATTTTTCCAAGTTTCTGCCATTATCTTCAAAACGATGGCTGAGATAGATGGTGAGTCTCAAGGTTCTGTCCCGAGGGAGAATGAGATCTTATACAAAAGCGAAACTGCGCATCAAAAATCAGAAACGTCGATGAATAGGCTCCTTCAGGAGCCACCTGTCAACCTCCGAAAACGAAATCGTAATCGTGGTCGGAAGCAAAAGCCATCACACCAGGGCCAAATTTGCAGGTACCCTTGCATAGTAAATTGTATGTAAAGTGACACAGATAAATTTCCTGTTTTCGACGACTCACCAAAAGTGCATTCTAAACAACAATTCTATTTACTTCTACTAATTACAGCCCTATTATAAATATAATACTTTAAATATTTTAATAATAATAGAGTATATTAATGTATTATAACTATTTTAGAGGAGGTATTTACTGGTGGCAAGACAGGGTCGGGGACCTCCAACTAGATATTCTCACAATGCGTTATATACTGGTCGGCCAGTACCAAGCCGAAGCCAAGTCGAAGGGTTGAAGAGCGGTCTTCATGTCACTCTGCAGCTCCCCGACCTATGAGAGTTTGTGCTTGACTAAATATAATATTCATTGCAGTTATGAATTTACCAGCCGTGTTCGGGGTGGTTGTCAACGGTTCTCACTTGTATTGTACCTTCATCCCATTATTGCGTGGTGGCGTTCAGCCAACGGGCGCCCAGGTACCGGCCCGCAACGGCCCTCCTCCGACCGTATAAGATCGCAGCCATCCCTTGGCGGCGGACGGGCTATATTAGCGCCAGGGACATTCACATGCCAGCCCAGAAGATCTGAGATCCAGATCCAAGATCGTCAATTGCGATTTTTGACGAATGCACCCTACCAAACTTCAACTAATGCGAAATTGTCGACGAGCAGGACATCCACTTGGAGATGCTAACAGTATAACAGTCAAGCTTGCCCCGATCAGATCACACGCCGAAGGATTCCATACCATAACGAAGAATGCCCTCCAGAGCTCATCTCTTTTGTAGTTCTGTAAGAATAATTGAGGCTTTAGTTCCTTACCCCCCCGGAGTAAATGAATGGTGGTGCACGACATTGCCGGAATCTCTACCGCGGATAAACACGAGGCTAAAGTCCGCGTCCAGGGTTCCATGAGCTACTTAGCTGGTCATAACGATATGAGGGCTTTATCGCTTTTATTCCACCTCTAATACTCATAAGAACTAAACTTGTGTTCATCACGGGGTCATGTTCGTGCAACGCTACAGATCGACAGTACTGAGCGGGGAAGAAGGTCGCCATTTCGGCGGGGTACGCCTTTCCGAAGCGGAGAATATAACTGGGGTAACGTCATCTAGACCCCATATAATAGTAAGTATTATTGGCGAATTTACTTTACCTGTAATTATTGGAGGAAATTCGTATAATTCTAGGAACATATTCTACCCTTAATCTAGAGAGCGGGTAACTCGATAGATTAGATGAGCATGGTAATAAGAGAAACTAGATAACCCACAGGAGCTGCCCTTCGATGGATACTTAAGCTTCTTGTCGATGAGTTAAAAAAGCTTACATGAGTGATCATCCCTCCGTTTCCCCAACAAAAGTGTAGACATGTTTTCAAAACAAAGCCTAGAACGGGCCCGCGCCCTCGCTTTTGGCCTCGTTGCTGCGAGCTCCCTCGTCGCCGCTGGGCCTTGCGACATCTACTCTTCTGGAGGCACGCCCTGTATCGCTGCACACAGCACCACCCGGGCCCTGTATAGCGCCTACTCCGGCTCACTATATCAGGTGAGACGCGGCTCCGACAATACCACGACCAGCATTTTGCCGCTTTCCGCCGGTGGTGTCGCCAATGCCGCTGCACAAGACACTTTCTGCGCCAGCACAACCTGCCTGATAACTATCATTTACGACCAGTCCGGCCGTGGCAATCATCTCCGCCAGGCCCCCCCCGGTGGATTTAGCGGCCCAGAATCCAATGGTTATGACAACCTCGCCAGCGCGACTGGCGCACCAGTCACGCTAAACGGCCAGAAGGCGTACGGCGTTTTTAGTTCGCCCGGTACTGGCTACAGTAACAATGCCCCTAGTGGTACAGCTACAGGTGACGCAGCGGAGGGTATGTACGCTGTCCTAGATGGATCACATTACAACGGAGGGTGCTGCTATGACTATGGTAATGCTGAAACCAACAGTCATGATACTGGCAACGGCCATATGGAGGCTATCTACTATGGCGACAGCACTGCTTGGGGTTCTGGCGCTGGAAGCGGCCCTTGGATCATGGCCGACCTTGAGAACGGTCTGTTCTCAGGCGTTAGTGCTGGTAACAATGCTGGCGACCCGTCGATCTCCTACCGGTTTGTCACTGCGATCGTGAAGGGAGAGCCAAACCATTGGGCAGTCCGCGGTGCCAATGCTGCGTCCGGCACATTGTCGACTTACTATAGCGGCGTACGCCCAAGCGTGTCTGGCTACAACCCGATGAGCAAAGAGGGTGCCATTATTCTCGGCATCGGCGGCGACAATAGCGTCAGTGCCCAGGGCACATTCTACGAGGGAGTTATGACCACCGGATACCCATCCGATGCCACCGAGGCCTTGGTTCAAGCCAACATCGTAGCGGCCAAATACGCCACCACCTCATTGACCAGCGGCCCAGCACTCACTGTCGGTTCGTCAGTCTCTCTACAGGTCACTACATCCTGCTGTACAACACGCTACCTGGCACACACCGGCTCCGTTGTCAACACCCAGGTTGTCTCGTCATCCAGTACCACCGCTCTCAAACAGCAGGCTAGTTGGATCGTTCGCGCCGGCCTCGGCAACAGCGCCTGCTTCTCATTCGAGTCAAAGGATACCGCCGGCAGCTACATACGCCACTATAACTTCGCGCTCGTACTCAACGCCAACGACGGAACCAAGCAATTCCACGAAGATGCCACCTTCTGCCCGCAGACCGGCCTCAACGGACAGGGTAGCTCGATTCGATCATGGGGTTATCCCACTCGCTATTTCCGCCACTACGACAATGTGGCCTACACTGCTAGCAACGGCGGTGTTCACTCGTTTGACGCTGCCAGTTTGTTTAACGATGATGCGAGCTGGGTTATCGGCACTAGCTTTGCTTAAGTCCTGACACGTCCCCTACCAAAGCATCGGCGCAGCTCCTGTCTCAATCATCGAGTCTTATGAAAGATAGTTCTTTCCTTGGCTCGATTGCCGTCATCGTGCTGGGGTAGGAAATGGCCCTGACAAAAACGCACTTCATGTTGCAGAAGTCGCACTTGGGTATCTTCAATATATGAAAAAGCTACATTACGTTCGTTGGCCTACTTATTTATAAAACAAATTACATATTTCAGTAACAGTATAAATACTATGGAATATAACCTCGTATAATTTCTATCCCAGAGTAACAGTGACTACAAACTCCCGCCCGTGTCCTCTGAGCTCGACCGATAAGCAAGCAGCATCTCCTCATGTGGAAGGCGGTGGATGATACGGTAGTTGATCAACCTGACATAGAGTATGTGGTCCCGGTAGAGTTCCCTAACTTTGCCCCTGATCCGACCAGTGTATTTCTGGCTGGGAAACCAGGGCCCCCGAAATTGAAGAAAACGCTTCCTTTTGATGGCTGCTTGAGAGCGGGGACTCGAACAAGTTGGAGATTAATCGTGCGATTAGAACGCGAGCCATGGTCTAATGGCACAGTCAAAGTTCCACATTCGTAAGCCCATGTGGTGTTGAGCGAGATTTCCCCACATGGTGCCCATTTAACATTTCGCGGATGCAGGGGTACCGCGGCAGAAAGACAAGCCAAGCTTGATAGTAGAGGCAATGACAGCATTCTCACACTGCTTAGATAGAGGATATAATTCAATTGATGTTATTTGAGAGGTAGGTATACCTCTGGCCTTCGACCTGGAAGACATGTTTTCATAGCAAGTCTTAGAGCTCGAAAGGATTCCTTTGGGTTTCCCAAGTCCTGCCTGGAGGTCGTTTAGAATAGAATAGATCTACAAAAATTAAAGATCGACGGTGATGTGGAAGTCAATTTTAGAGTTGGGGTCCAAAGTTGCTTGGCAGATCCGCCCTAGGGGTACATTTCGCCAAATATGGTTAAAATGTGCTTGGCTCTAGCACTACATTTCGCCAAATATGGCTTATAAGATGGGAATCTTGAATTAGTTGCTAGGTGTACATCATTGTGCACAGGCATAGCCTTCCGCGTGTTTATTTACCAACCACAATAGGCTCTGGGCCTAAGTAAGCTGACAGGCAACCGATGAGCCGTAATTGTTGCTCATCGCTGTCGAATGATGTCCGTTTCGGTCTGTCGTTGACTGGACTCTCTGCCATTGTAGTCGAGAACACCTAACCTGGTTCCCTGGAAGACGTGCCCTGTCGACTTGCATGATAAACTATATCTGTACTACCATTTCTTCTTGCGACGGAAGCCTTCGTTATCTAAGATTTCAATAACCCGAGAGACGACGGTGACTGATGGCGCTACTGTTATTTGTAAAACAGTCGAAGACGCTTACGGTAACAAAAAGATAGACATGTAGTAGAATTCTTTAAATAAAACATAAAAACTACCTAAAATTCTCTATTAGTATTCCTAAAATTTAATAGATAATATATATATAACATTAGAAGCATTTAAATTTTATAGAGTTATAAAGTTGTCAATTTCTAACAAGAATGCAAAATAAATAGTAGCTTATATTAAATGAAGAAGTTACGATTTTAGTCACTTTACATGTAATTTACTTCGTAAAATATCGCGAACGCAGTTTGCTTCCACCCACGATGAAGTATTAGAAAGTGTCGCCTTGAATAGACATAAAGCGCGAATTTGGAAATTTCATTAGAAGGCATGCGTATCGCCTGCTTACATTCTTATCCCGTTTAGTGACTTGCACCAGTTTGTTTTCAATATTGTATCGAACAATGATGATATACCAAGTCGAAGGGTGGCCATATGCCTGTCAGATACCGGACACTTTGCGCAGAGCCTCGTCTATAGCAAGGAGTGTTATACGCGGCTATACATCAGGATCCTGCAAGACAGTGTATTCCATGTCCCTTGCACCACTGCCCTCGCATCTATTACATAAGAATCATGCAGAGTTTCTTCCGTTGTTGGATGCAAAAAGGCGTCTTAAGTCCAATGGTGGCAGCTGCCTTGACCGGTGAAGAGATTGTGGAAATTATGTGGCGTGTCTTGGGAGCAGCATATCCCTGTGAATGCAGCCGCTTGCACTGTGATTTATGATATGTGACGAATTGGATCAGCCCTGGAAGAAGGCTAATAAAATGGTGAGTAGTCTGCACGAGGCTTGCTGATTTCGAGGCTGTGCCTCTATAGAAGAGCCGCCGTTTCCCTCTTCTCTTTGGTTGAGTCTTAATTCATCGCACACGCATGGATAATTCATTCAAACAACTGCCATTATTACTATATCTACGAACAGTTACATCCTGAATATTTATAAAACTGTCTTTCTATTCCACACGAGAATAGACAATATAGTAACAAAGCACCTCTCGCTTTTTATTCCACACTCCATCTACAAATGCACTATCAGTATCATGGCCCCCACAATCCGGGTCAGATACACACATGTACGTTGGTATCTCTTCCAGGCCATTTTCCTCAAGTATCTCTTTACCATCTGACATTACCTATCCGTCTCTTACACCTCAACCACAAACCGTTACTAAATATCCACGTATTAAAGACACCCATCATGGCCCCATAGCCCACGTCAGAAACGAAACACGCGAGTACATGACCTCAGGGACCATAATTGGCATCCTCAACAACTCCCAGATGGCACGCGCGGCGCCTAATCATGCGCACTTGTCCGTTGTGATCTTGGGACAGGGACATGGAGGCTTTCACGTCATACAGTCGCGGAACCAAGGTGGTCCTAGGCAAGGGCAGATGAGGCAAGGACAGCCGCCGCAGGGACCGCCACGGCCTAGACCGCCACCGCCGAGGCAGCAACAATACGATGATCGGGATGACGGGTGCTGTATTGTGATGTAGAATTAGAGATAAGTAATGCCTCCAGACGGTCGGAATATGTCGGTGTTAGGATGGCCCGCCAACAGGTCCACAAATAAGGAGGGCTAGCAACACTCATTTACGTTGCAAGGCTGGTGTGTGAACCCAAAACTCTATTCCTATTAGACATTACATATCTACACCAGGCATCTACAAACCCCCACCACCCCTCTCTAGCAACCTCTCTACCTCTTCCCCTCCGGCCTCCAAACCATAGGCCAAATCCTCACCCCCCCCCCCCCCCCCCCCCCCCCCCCCCCCCACCCCCCCCTCCAACCCCCTCCCCCCCTCCCCCCTCCCCTCCACCCCCACCCCCCCCCCCCCCCCCCCCCCCCTCCCCAACACCTCCTTCACCATCTCCCCCCCCAACCCCCTCCCCTGATACGCCGCCGCCGTGCCGACAAAGAATATATAATACGGGTCCTCACCTTTGCGTAATCCGGCTTTGCGAGCGGATTTGCATGCGCCTTCGAATTCGAAGAGCATTTTGCGGATACCGCCGAGGCCGAGCTTGAGGATCATGCTTGTTAGGCCGGAGGGGATCATTGTCAGGGGGTTGTCGATTGACTCTCCCGGCGGCACGAGTACGACGGTGCTGCGCCAGGGGTGGCCCCCTACGACCGCTTCCCCCTTCCGCGCACCAGGGGATATCGAAGTGTTGGGAGTAGATTCCAATTCATCAGTGTGATAAAAACACCCCTTATTCATAGCCGCGGCCGTCATGAGAATGGTGAAGTACCTAGGGAGATACGCAATGCGCTGCTCCCGGGGTAGACCGTTGAGGAAGTAAGTGATGAGCGGATCAGTCGCGAAGGTGGGAGCGATGAGAGTGACGGCTGGCTGGATGAGTTCTGCTGGCGTGTTAGACCTTGGTTCTTATTTTTGTCTTTTCTTATTGAGCGAGAGGAGGGGCATCGATGAGGAGGGAAGAAAGGACTGGGGGGGGGTGGCTTGGTGAGGGGTTGAAGTGAAGAACGGGACGCGCCTTTGCCGCCTACGGAGATCTGGAGTTTTCCCTCTTCCTTCGCTGGTAAGGTGGGAGCGGATGGCGCATCTGCGGCTATGGGCGGTGGGGTGGCTAGCGATACTGCCATGGTGGGGATATCAAGAGGTGTGGTTGTTTACGGCGGGAGAGAGAGATTTTTTTGGGGGTCGCTGGATGTGAAAATATAAAAAATAAAAATGGGGAGATTCGAAATTGAGAATTGAGAAACAGGAAGGCTGACGGCTGACGGCTGACAGGCTGAATCAAGGCTGATTGAAGGGGAAGGGGAAGGGGAAATTATATACATCACGTGATATAAGACGTGTATATACTGACGCAGCGAGACTGATGGCCAAGAGAATCGGAGGTTTGGAGAGAAGCACGTGATGTCAAAGTCGCTTTCGGATGTTAAGATCTTTGCGAGAAGGATGGTGAAGTTAATATATATATATCACGTGGTGTAAGACGGTGTTGGCCGTTTGGCAAAAATTCAGGGGTGCCATTTTTCTCCAGGTTTTGAGCCAGCGCTCGGCACCGTGCGTGGACTCGTTGTGGTGGGCTCCGTGCGTTCAGGGTGCTGGAGGGATGCCGAGGCATGGATATGGGGAAATGAGGGGCCGTTCCGGTGATGCGGCTGAGGGGGTGCGGCTGGTGTTTCTGAATGAGATTAGCGATCTAAGAGCGAGAATCCGGGGAAAGGGATGGGATGGAGCAGGTGACTGTGTTGACTCAGGTGACTGCGGAATTAAATTTTGGCTTTAGCTTTTGTCTGAGTCTAAGTTTGGTACAGGGAGGCGGTAACACGAGTACGGAGGACAAGCTACAAATTACGAACTACGAAACGGCCACGATGCTTCTTTCAGCGCCGAGGTTCAAGGGTCCTTCAAGATGATGTTTCAACAAAGAAGGTACAAGCGGAGTAGTGTGCTCCTTGGAATGGGGATTGGGACGGTTTAACGCCTTGTAGAAATGAGCCGAGACGAAGAAGCCACCCCATGGGGATCTCCCGCAGATCTCAATAGGTCACAGGCAAGAAAATATGAAGCTCACGATGGTCGGTGCATTGTTTTCGTTGGGGTACAACTGAGTCATCACCTGATTTACCGCCACCGCTTTTTTGTACCGCGGAAAGGCGAAAAGGGGGAAGGCGGTAACAACGCCAAGGGCATCCAGATCGCGTCTTTACTTTACGATGCATGCTGTAAAGAGCAAGCAAGACCAAGACAAAGACCAAGAACAAGACCGAGACAAGAGTAACAAAGTAAGAAGTAACCTTGTACTGTACCTCATTTACCTCCAATCCAACGTCTTTGTCCCAGAGCGTGTGTAGAAGTAGAGGAGTATAGTAAGAGCCCAGGCCCAGACTCAACCGCCCGCTTACCCACGGGACCACTCGCGCTCCCTCCGCACTCCCAGTAAATGCCTCTTGCCCAGCAGTCCGCCCTATTTTTAGTCACACTGCGTCTCCCAAGTCCCTCCGTACCTTGCAAACCCAAACAGACAGCTCAGAAAACTCAACTCACCGGGCCCGCGCTAGCACCAAACGGGTACTAGCGCAAGAATGTTCCAAGACCTTCCAAGCCTCCCAAGCAGCCTCCTGACCTCGCTTATTACCCCCATTTTACCTAATGGTGACCGGGATGGCGGTGTCGAGGGGCTGGATGCGCAACACCGAGAGGTAGGAAGCGGCGTTTGGCAGGCTTCGTGACTGAGCATGGCGAAATCTCTGCGGACGTGGTGATGGCGAGTGGATGGCGTGTGGGTCTTGGCGGCAGTCACGGGGAGGCAGGAGGGGGGCGCGATGGAGGGGTGAGGCGGGAGGGGGAAGTGAGAGACGAGGGATGAGAGGGCATGAGAGCGGATGAGACGATGAGAGACGGCGTTCAGGGGGTTGATGGTGAAGTTGCAGTGCAGGTACGGCGCGTGTTTGTAACTGCACGATTTGCACGCTATTTGGAGCGGTGGAGTGTTGGAAGTGCTGTAAGTGCGCAAGTGGACGCTGCATTGGGACGCTATGAGGGTTTTTTGTGGTGGTTTGGTGATCATTCGCACTGGCGACGGTGGGATGGGTAGGAGCGATGGGGTAATGGGAAGTCAGGGGCAGAAACGGCGGTGGGTGTACGGTGTGTGTGAAGTGTGTGTTACTGCGTGTCTTTGGCTACTCTCGGTGTACTGGAGTGTGAAATGTGCACTTTACGGAGTACTGTGCTCTCCAACCTCAATGTACCTTTTCTTACCTATGTCCGTATCACCGCTTGTACCACCTCTTGTACCTTCTACTAAGCTCACGTACCTTCTCATACTTTCCACTATAATCATCGCCACCAACATACCATACTATCCCCCATACTATTCTCAGTCATCCAAGCAAAACATTGACTCAACTTGACAAACCTCATACAAATCTCAACCCCATACGCCAATGATCGCCAAGTAAAAAATACATCATCGGTACATGCCCCCCTCCAGTACCCTCTCGTACCAGACAACGTTTTGCTCGGCGTGCTGCCCCAGGCGACGTGACTGGATTTGAGTTTTGCGTCATGGCCACCACAGCACCGAGATTTGTCTCTCTCGCTCTTGGTATATAGTCTCACTAGCCCCCTCGACTCTTTTGTGCCTGGATCATTACAATTCTCTCTGCCATTATAAACAAACGACCTTTCTTCAGTCATCGTATTGTCAGTCATCGTATTGTTGATCGCCCATTCACGTCAAATATATCTTTCATCCTCACGCCGGCTCTCACATACGCACCGGTTCTAAGACACGCAGCATACCCCTGCCCGTCATCGATCGACTCACAAAGTTGCCACTTCAAATCACGTGGAAGCCCCCAAGGTTACTCATCGACCCTCACCTCACGTGAAAACTCAAACCCGAAAACTTCAAATCACGTGGAACACCTCACGTGATACACTTTCTCACATTACCACAACAACCCACACAACCGCCATGATGGCGTCGTCAACAACAACAACAGCAAGCACCTCCACCCCCCCCCTCGCCGAAACCCTCCTCACCCGCCCCATAAACACCCAGCGCCAATCCCCCCTCTACGCCCTCCCCCAAGAGATCCGCGACCAAATCTTCGCCTACGCACTCACCCCCTACACCCCCGCCGCCCCCCCCCCACCTCCCAAGCCCTCCGCGCTCTACCCCTCAACCAGCGCCCCCCGCCCACGCAAGCCAAACCCATGGAACCCCATCCGCGCGCCCTACGACATCAACACGCCCTACTCCCGCCCCGG
This sequence comes from Pseudogymnoascus sp. WSF 3629, assembly GCA_001662585.1. Lineage (NCBI taxonomy): Eukaryota > Fungi > Ascomycota > Leotiomycetes > Thelebolales > Thelebolaceae > Pseudogymnoascus > Pseudogymnoascus sp. WSF 3629. Next base: position 141,650 of record KV454645.1, read on the forward strand.
CCAGCGCGCCAAGGTCCACCACCCCACCGCCCTGCTGCTGGTCAGCCGCCTCACGCATCTCGAGACAGCGCACATGCCTGTCCCGTTGGCGACACATACTTTCTATGCGCCGCCGAGCAGCGGGCCGCCGGATTTGTTGGCGGCGACGGAGTATTTTGCGAGGATGAGCCGGGCGCAGCAGGATACTGTGAGGAGGGTTCGGGTTTTTGCTGATGTGGCGTGGTTGCTGAGGGGGGAGTTGGAGGGAATGTGCGCGCATCCTGCTATGCGTGGTGTTACGGATTTTTCGCTCGTGGTGCGCTGGTGCGATTGGCGCGGTTGGGCGTCGAATGAGGCGCTGAGCCTGGCGAGTAGGCCGGTGCCGGCGGTGCAGGTTGAGGAGGAGGAGGAGAGGTTGCAGGATCCGGCGGAGCAGGAGATGGAGTTCTCTGCCCCTCCAACACCAATGGCCGGTGTTGAGATCGCCGACCCAATGGAGGCACTGACCCAAGAGGGCTGCGCGGATGCCCAGGAGGCACTCGAGGCTGCTATCGCACAACTCCCGAACCTGAAGTCCGTGTCTCTCTCCCTCGAGGCTCCCTACGTTAAGTCCGATGAGCTCGAGGCGCAACTCTCAGCTGCGCGCGAGTGGAACATTCACCTTGGCGGCAAGGCTGCGAGAGAGGAGGAGAAGACCGTCAAGGGTGTTGTCTCCGGCGAGGCGGAGTGGGAGGCGCCTATGTGCGCATGGAGCGATTTCTGCGCGCACTGCGGTGGTGGAATTGGTGATGACAAGGCCTGCGAGGAGCGCAAGAGGCGGAGGTGCCGTGGTCTCGGCCCGAGAGTCCTTGGTGGTGTCGTGAGGTGGTGCTGATCTGATTAGCCCATCTGGATCTCTTATTGGCTTTGGCCCCTGTTTTTTGGAACTGCGGATTTTGCGAGGTGTTTTTTTCTGGAAGCGAACCAAAAAATTATGGGCTTTTCTAATTGGGGAGGAATGATACTTGGGGGATTTGTTTTTTTCATTCAGCGTACGCGAACGGGATAAGGGGAGAAACAACAAAAAGTGCAGCGAATTTAGGGGGAGGGGGGTGATCATAGTGCATGAGGCCCCTGGCGACCCTGGGAGAGATTAGTTAATACACACACACACACAAACACATACTTGCATAGCGCCTAGGAATGGGAGGGAAAGCGATATAGCATAGCAATAGCATAGCACCCAACTTCGGATGGAAGCGTCTGAGGACGGATAATAAGATATCTTTTAATTACTACACTACTATCAGCTTTCGGCCTCATCCTTTGTGATTCATCGTGTGCAGTATAATATACGACCATAGTGGTCAATAATCGTCGTCCGTCATACACCTGCCATCGTACTGACAGCACTTTCGTAATCCTACGAGGTAAGACATGCACCCACGTGAACGCACCCTTACACCCTTCTAGCATTCCTTCCATGCAATCAGCCGCCTCCTTCGCGCCCCTCTATCCCGACCCCGAGAGGTGTACCCCAGACTTTCTCATACCCCGCCCCACCTCAGCTCCCTTTCTCCCATGTTTTAATTCGGCGCACGAGATAGGCGGTTGCGGGGAAGCGATTCGGATAATCGGGGGATTTAATACGATGGGTGCGGTGATATTAGGAAAGTGATAGATGTTATCGAAGTGATAGAAGTGATAGAAGTGATAGAAGTGATAGAAGTGATAGAAGTGATAGAAGTGATGGAAGTGATGGAAGTATTGTTTGGTGATTAAGTGGTGATTGTATGTATGTACTTGGCGAATGTGAGTACCGCAGCGTTAATCTAAAGTGCCGGATCTTTGTACGGGTCCAGCAAGTCCGTGCGTATTGCTTATGTAGTTCGCCGCGCTTATTTCTCTCATCGCAATTTTCAGTTCGCAATTCTACAGTAAGTAAAACACATCTTCAAATAGAGTAAAATATCAACAGGGTACAGCATACAACACCACCACAATTCCATAGTATCCCACAATCCGATAACAAAGCAATCCTCCCACCCCACAACCAACACGTGCCCACCCCCCTCCACATCTGCCACACACCCCCCTCGGTCCTCATCTGGCCTAAATCCCCACCAACGACCTTAGCGCACCCGCGCCCACATTCTCCAGATCGGTGATCTATTACCCGATCTAGGCGTTTTTCCCCACATTCTTCGCGAATCGGGACCCGTGAATTATGACCGCATTGGGACGAGAAGGATAACTGGATAGGAATGGAGGTTGACGTTGCAGTTAGTATTGTAGTATTGTGGGAGGGAAGGTGATGAGAGGTTGTCGGGGGTCGGTGGAATGGGAGACGGTGCGGTGGTCGGGGGGATGGGGACCGAGGGGGGAGGGAGGAGGGTGGGACTACTTCTTGGGGGGGTTGTTGCTTCTGCATCTGCGACGATTGCTGCGACAGTGACTGCGATTATATTGACGGAAAGGCATGCAAAGAGAAAATAGGCACCAAAATTGATAAATCAACGTTATTATATCGACGGCTTGCTGCTGCCCACGCAGTGTTGGTTGATGCGCGAGCAGAGTTGAGCTGAAAGAAGTGTTACACACACCTCGGTCGTCAACTTTCGTCGTTGAAAGGCCTACAGGAACACACCACAACACACACGCACAAAACGACTAAACCACCACAATGGGCGCTAAACAAAGTCTCAAGCGCATCTTCACCCGCAAAATCGCCATCAAAGACACCACCATCACCTCCGCCGCGAACCTCACCCTCCGCCAATCCCTCATCCCAAATCTCCTCGGTACCCCCCCCTCCCTCCCTTCTTCCCAACCACTCCCAACTAACCACCCCCCAAGTAACAATCCTCTTCTTCCTCTGGGGCTTCGCCTACGGCCTCCTCGACGTCCTCAACAACCACTTCCAGCAACAACTCCACATCACGGCCTCCAAAGCCTCCGGCCTCGCCGCCGCCTACTTCGGCGCTTACTTCCTCTGTCCCCTCACCATCTCGGGGTGGATCCTGCGCCGCTATGGGTTCCGGGTTACTTTCATGACCGGGCTCTCCGTGCTGGCTGTCGGGTGTCTTCTCTTCTGGCCTTCAGGGGTAAAACGGTCATTCGGCGGGTTTTGCGGGAGTATGTTCGTCGTCGGCGCCGGGCTATCCACGTTAGAGACTGCGGCGGATCCGTTCCTAGCGATCTGTGGACCACCGAGGTATTCGGAGATTCGGCTCAATCTAGCGCAGGCGGTGCAGGGGGTGGGCAGCTTCGTGGCGCCGCTGTTGGCGGCGAGGGTATTTTTTAGGCATGCGGAGGATGAGAGGGGGTTGAGGAATGTGCAGTGGACTTATTTGGCTGTGGCGTGCTTTGTGGCGTTGTTGATTGTGTTGTTTGCGCTGGTGCCGATGCCGGAGATTACTGATGCTGAGTGAGTCCCTTCGTCTCCGTCCTTTCTCATATTTGGACACCAAGAGGATGGACTGTGCTAATGGAGTGGTAGTATGGCGGAGCAGGAGACGGAGATTGTGGGGGAAGATGTTGGACCGCTGAGGAAGCAGTATAATCTCTTCCTTGGCGTGTGGAGCCAGTTCTGGTATGTTGGCGCGCAGGTTGCTATTGCTGGGTACTTCATCAACTACTGCAAAGAGGCTGGCAAGACCGCTGCACAGGGATGTAAGTTTCCAAACCCCTAAACCCCATCCCGTATAACCCAACCCAACTAACACCACCCAGCCGACCTTCTCGCCGTCGCCCAAGGCCTCTACGCCGCAAACCGCTTCATCGCCGCAGGTCTCATGACTATCTCTTTCTTCAGGCCACGCTTCATGTTAGCCGCCTACCTGGGTCTGTGCGCGGTCTTCTCGATCGCCGCCATGAACACCCAGGGTGATGCGGGTATCGCGCTTTTTATCATGATCTTCGTGTTTGAGTCGTGCTGCTTCGCTACTATTTTTACGCTGGCGCTTAGAGGGATTGGGAGGCATACGAAGAGGGGAGGGAGTTTTTTGGTTTCGGCGATTTCGGGTGGTGGTGAGTTTTATCCCATTCTTTTTGTTACCTCTTACTACGCTACCACATTCTATCTCATCCACACACACACACAGCCAAATGAGATTATAACAAAGCTAACCACCCCCAGCCGTCGTACCCCCAATGATGGGCGCGGTAGTGACAGCCCACAACGCTCACTTCGCCATGATCATCCCGTTCATGGGTTATGTCCTCGCCTACGCCTTCCCGATATATGTTAATTTGTTCAATAAGGACGCCATGGACAGCCATCGCGAGACGGACCTCAACGTCATTCCCCGTGAGAATGTGGGTGGTGAGAAGGAGACGGGGGTTGTGGAGGAGAGGGAGGGTGCGCCTCCTGGTTATGTGGGTAAGGAATAATGTATGTTTGTGAGGTGGATGGTGCTGGGGAGGTGGGAGGTGGAAAGTGGGTTATCGTAACTATTAGCTATCGAATGAGGGAGAGTTATTTTATTCTCCGAATGCCTCTGCTAATTACCAGTCTGCTTCGTCTGGCTTTGCTACGGGTTTGAAGTAACTTGATTTAACAGTGCTCCCCATTTGCTATGTTACAAGTGAGAAACTGACGGACTATGCCGAGGAATAAGGCTCTCACACAACACTGCCCATGCCCGCGAACTGATCGTACGGATAGATAGACCGAGATACTGGTATCAATCAATGATGAGTTACAGTTGGAAAGTGCAACTGGAAGTGAGACTTCATGGTACTTCCGATTCTGATCCTTGAGTAAACAAATGATGTAATCGTAATAATCGTGGTATCCGTCAGGGTCAATCGTGAGCCCCGGCAAGTGATGCCACCAGACGATGCTGCACTCTATCGATGTGAGCGTCGGAGAGAACGATGTCAACGGTCAGAGAGCGACTTCTGTGAGGGCACTCGGGCTCCTCGTTGGTCGATCCCAGACGTAAACTGACTGGCTGTCTCCAGTCGATGGACTTGCACCTTCTCGGGGCTGTTTTCTCTAGTCTCGACTGGCTGATCCTGGGTGGAACGATGTTCACCGAACCCTCGCGGCCGTTCTGATAGAATAATGCGTGTAAGAGTATTGGATAATGATGAGTCCCGGATTAGGCGTTGTGGTAGCTGTGAAGTCTACTTTGTATTAGATTGTCTGAGTACCGAAATTCGTACGTGGGAGACTTACTCGGCCCATTCATGTTTCGGTGTAGAGTTAGACCCATTTAAATTTAAATAAATCAAATGACAGTATATCTCATTTTCTAAGGACTAAAATATATCGACAAATAGGTAGGTAAGATAGAATTGAAGATCCGCCACGCCGCATCACTTATATCCACATGCAACCATCTGGTTTTAAGTGAGGCACATATCGCACCGTTTCCTCTTTAACCAACCCTAAATCTGACAATGAACAAGTTGTGGACTGACCGCCACCCTAATCGTCGTCGGCGATTGTTTTAAAACCATAGGCACTCTTGTCGTGTGGCCACGAGTGACCATTCACTTTGTAATTAGAACAAGATTCTCGCAGGACGTAACCTAGGCAATCTAGATACAGAGTCCTGTTGCCTCTAGTCTCCTCAATCCACTGGCATACGAAGCAAACATCATTGTCCCATTTAAGATCAAGATGGGTAAGATCGCAGACCGGAATGTTAACAAATAGCGGATGTGATGAAAGAGCCGCCTCGTCTGGGTTATTGGCTATTTCTAGGAACATATCGCTAATGACGCTTAGTCTGCGCGTCATGAACTCTTTCGCGGCTTCCTAGACCCGTACAGAACAAGGCGATGAAAGAAGAACCGAGCCCACCATTAAATAGTTGTTTTCGCCCAGTCCGCCTTCGCCATGTGGGCAGTAATACTTTCCATTGAATGTCTCTTCGTAGCTCATCGTACCATAGCAAGGATCGAATTTGAAATTCCTGTAACTTATTGCTCCCTTCCATGTGTAATCTAGCAATCCTTTCGGGAATTTTGCAATGAACATCCCTTGGCTGTTCCAAATCTCTAGCGAGAATACTTGCTGCTCAATCACATTATAAGAAGCATTGTAGTTGTTTTTGGTTTCCTATGTAGGGTAGAAGAGGTGCTTTGCCACCAGGAACTTCGACGGTGGAGATAAAAAATATGGGCTCAACCGGGATTTGAACCCGGGACCTGTCACATCCAAGCATCTGTTCTTTGAGAACAGGGGATGAATCCCGAAGCAACAATCATACGACTAGACCATTGAGCCTGTAATTTTAAGCTATTTTTCAATCACATTATACACATTATAACCTGGCAATTGTGATCGACAATACGTCCTATTACAGCTCTAACAATGACACTACTGCCCTCTGGATGCGCTGATCCCGCTGTAGAGCAAATTATTAGGTTTAGCTGTGCTATTCAGCTCTCAAGAATTATCCTAATTAGAATGCCTCCTTCTCCTCCTAAGAACGCATCCGCGAAGCAGCGTAGGGGGTTATGGTTGGAGTCTGTAAGGCAAACTCTTAGAATATATATTGCCACCAGAAAGTACCACAACCCCCGTTTTTGAAACTAGAAGGGCAGGAAAATTGACCGAGGCGCTTATGGATCATAAAATTTTATGTTCTGCCAAGTATATCTGGCCTAGTTGAAATCAAGGTAGGCAGTAATGTAGAAGTGAATGTGGATTATTGGTGGTGAAGGTGTACCGACCATGGTCATGGGGACGTGTTCCGGGCGTGCGGAGTTTGTTTGGGGGCGTGTTTAGGGTTGCTGTTCGTTGTTCGGTACTGACAGGGGGCTCTTTCCGCATTCCTTCCTCACTCAAACCTCCCGAATCTGGTCGTTTCGGCCTGCCAGAATACCTTGGCAACCAGATCTTACAGTGCCATGCTGCACAATCCTCCAAGCTCCCAGCCTCTCTCGGTGAACGCTTCCTAGCTGACATGCGCATAATAGTGCAACCGCAGTCGGCCTTGGCGCGAGCCTGGAGAAAATTGACTGGAGTATCGGGGAAACAAACAATCCTGTCGCGTCAACTGCCAGTACCAGTAACTCAGATCCCTGAAGAGGGGACAAACAATGACTACAGGTTATTTTGTCGCGTAAATCTAGGTGATAGATTTAATAATGAGAGGTATATTACCGTACGAAAACTTGGGTACGGCCAATACTCAACCGTTTGGCTGGCGCGCGACATGAGGTACAAGTCTGAACCACTAATTCAGGGGCTCTCAGTAAGCTAACAGTATGTGGCCCTTAAAATCCTAAGGTCGGATTGTTATAATGGCAATCATGATATTTTCGAGCTTGAGATGCTACAGCACATCGAGCATAAATCGTCCCTATCGACTCATCCCGGACAAAATCACGTCCTTCGGCTCCTCAACCACTTTCGCCATGAAGGAGAAGAGGGAACTCACGTATGTCTTGTGTTCCCTGTTTTAGGGCATCATCTAGGCCTCCAAACTGCAAAATTTGAGCAGGGACGCATCCCAGTGGCTGTTATGAAGGAAGTAGCTCGGCAATTATTTCAGGGGTTAGATTATTTGCACCGAGAATGCGGCATCATACACACAGGCAAGGCGCTCAGTGCGAAAATAGCTTATAAGAGCTAATAATTGACAATCAAATACAGACTTGAAGCCATCGAACATACTACTCGAGTTGAATAATCCCGAGGCAGTTATTTCGAGGTACATCGAGCAAACCCCGGTACGAACTACAGAGACAGATTCTGGCAGCGAGGAGGGTGTAATTGCGACACCCTTGAGTGAAGTTATTACAACACCATTAGTATCAGAAATGGATAATATTCGTGTGAGAATTATCGATTTTGGAGTCGGTATGGTGCCCCTGACCTCCATTGAGACCTGTTGAAGGAGGAGGTTACTCAGACTGATTGGACAGGCGTGTGGCCGCTAGCCGAATTGGGCTGCGGACCAGCCACAAATAGTTCTGTAGATAGCTTCACTCTCAACAACAACAATACAACACATATTCCAGTGAACTGTTGTTCAACTCTACTCGATGACTTATACTACCGCTGCAAGTGATATCCTACACTACAACAAGACCCTTTGCGATTGGGATGTTACTGACTCACTGTTCGCAGCATCTTGGGTGGATAAACATTTATCGGATCGGATCCAATCACCTCATCTGAGAGCCCCCGAAGTTACGCTAGGCGCTCCATGGGGAACGGGTGTGGATATATGGAGCTTTGGGTGTCTCGTACGTTACAGTTTCCAGACATATTTCTAGAAAATATGCATGCAATGGGGGGAGAAATAAATTAACATTGGCTCTAGATTATTGAGTTCGTGAAGGGCCATCTCTCATTCCCTGGGACCGCATCGCGGAATGGAACATGGACAGCGGAAGACGACCGGCTCGCACAGCTCATGGAGGTTTTCGTGCCTTTTCCTAAGGCTCTCCTGGAACGAGGCGCCAGGTCTAAAGAGTTCTTCGACGATGAAGGTATGCTGAAACGAATGAGTTCCGCAAGCTGTCTTTGATACTCTTGGTGATAAATGCTAATCTCTTCGTCAGGCAATTTACTGCGTATCCCAAAGCTTTTGCCCGCGTCTCTCCTCTCATTGATGGATGGCGAGAATGAGGTTCTTCGAAGGCCGAAGGATATGCCGAAGGCCGAGGTCCCCGTCTTTGTTGATTTCTTGGAGAACGTGCTGGCCATTCGTCCCGATAATAGGAAATCGGCGGCGGAGATGCTGAAGCACCCCTGGCTTGTTCCAGAAACTGTTCTTACAGCTTCACCAGACCGCTCTTAGCCCAAGCGTTTTTCCAAACCACCCTGCTTCTTTCCAATTCCAGCCACTTTATACCGCTTCTGCCGATTGCCGCCCTTGTCTACTCTTGACTGACGCTCATTCTGCCCCCTCATTTCCATCGCAAACATTTGTCTCTCCACAGCTACTAACGCTAGTCGCTGGACTTCCGGAATCCCAATCATGCTGGTGGATGTACCAGCCCTTGCAATTAATCGTCTATCGAGCGTTGCCGGAGGCGTTGCCTCGGACTCCTCTCCATTAAGGAGGCGCCGACGCAACGACGGCTCGGAGGAAGAGCGTCTGTTAGGATTTCGATGAGTGCTGCGTGCGCCTGAGCGAGAACCAACAGTTTTACCTGATGGTAGGTGCAGCTCATAGTCGTCATCCGGGACCAAATTCACTCCCTGAATGTCGCCCTGGGAATCCTCGATATCATAAAACTGCCAGAATTTATGCCGATGGTTTGAAAAATCGAGTCTGCAATGGCCCTTGCCACACATGTGATCTTGGACGGCGAGCCTGTTGGGTTTTAAGCTCCCGCAGTAAAGGCATTCGTGAAAAACTGATATTAGGGTATAGAGGTAGCCGAGCAGGGAATCGATGTCGGTGAGGTCTTCAGAGTTGGGGATGAAGAAGCTGTGGGCGTGAGCCATGTGTGCGATATTAGAACCTAATGAGGTAGATTCCACATTGCAGAATAAACAATCTAGCGAACTGAAAGGTTTGGCCGGACTGGCCGGTTCATCTTCGTTGTGGGTGTTTAAAAGAGGAGAGCTTGGCGCAGGGGTGTCGTCCGGCGAAACAGGCAATTTGGCGGCTCTCCTTGTGTGATTCCGTGACTTGAGGTGTTCTTGCCATGCTTTGTGGTTCAGGAAATTCTGGCCACAGGCAGAACACGAAAGCTGAAATCCCGACGATGCGTCTGCTGCATCGGCCTCAGGAAGCGCTTCCCGGTTGAATGCAGCCTCGGATATAGGAGGCAACGCATCTATGCGGCGCTTCAAGTTACAGACACTAATTTTATTAATATTTCTAATAATAACTTTGCTTCGATTTGCCACTCACTGCCAATCACCTTTCATATGTGCCCTCTGTGTTTGCCTGTCGGTAAAATTGACACGGCATGCCGAACAACTATAGACTTCTTTGACCGATTGTTCGCTGGCAGCAGCTGCTCCTGCGCCTGAACCAGATCCTGATCCTGCTCCGCTCATAGCAAATGGAATAGTTGTAATAAAAAACAATTGATAAAAAAACTGTTGTGAAGAGAAAGAGTAAATCCTACAGCATACAACGAAATAGCAGGTGTACAAAATTAAAATGCACTTATAGCCTGATGAAAAGAACAAAACCCATTACTTATATATTACAACCTTTTACGGACTTGAAAGTATGAGCGACAAAATACGTCGATATCGTATCCGTCAACATGCGCCGGAAGCGCCGAATGCGCCGAATGCGAGGATGAGCCATGATGACTCAGAATGAGTCGTGAATTTTTGGAGTCACAAGGGTGGCGGTTCAATCGCTCTTTTTCGCGTAGACCACCAACATAGCAGCCAGCAGAGATAGCTTTTAATATTTTCGCAGGTACTTTATCATTGTCTCAATTGACTCATGCGATGATTATGACCTTCTTTGCATGTTGAGAAGGAATGAAAGGTTGGTGATACTAGACGAGGAGACATCCACGCTATACCAAATATAGATAGAGTTGCCACTCAAGCATTCTGACACGCGCATCTTCATTATCGCCGTATCATTTGAATCCTCAGTGCGAACGGAAACCTTCAATCCCTAACTAATAACCCTTTTCGTCCAACTCGCCACCCCACGTTGGCGCCCAGCATATAGCCTACCGATTCCTCCCACCGCTCCTGCTTCACCAAATCCGCGGGCTCAAATTCCTTCACGGATCGCCAGTTACCTGGGTCAACCTCGGCATCCGAACCGTCCCAGAGGAGATATTTGGCAAGGTGCGTATAGCACTCAAACCGCTCTTGGAGTATGTTTTCAGCATACTCGTCTTGGTAGAAGCCCTCTTTGGGACCATCGGGGAAGAGCGCCGTAGACTCAGATTTCGGAGAGAGGTGCACGGACAGACGGTGCACGGCGGGTAAGTGATATGTTAGCGTTTCGAAGTGCGTGCGGAGGGGGAAAATGGCGACGTAGGTTAGTGTTGTGGCCGTGGCGGGGTATAGGGGGGTGATGAGGAGGGAATTTAGCAGTGAAGGGGCCCGATGGTGGCGGGGGGCGTCATAGTTTAAGCTGACTTCCATGTGGGACCCTTCGTTGAGGAGGACGGAAGTCCAGGGGAGGATCTGGAGGAGTCCCTGGGGCTGAGGGACGGGAGTGGCGTCGTTTTCTTGTGGAGATTGATCAATCTCATTGGAAGGCGCTAACTTTTCCACCGAGAGCTGCAAGATTTGATACCTGATATTGAACGAATCCGCGTCTTCCATATCAATTATACACCTAGTAAGGTCCCCAAGTAACCTCGGCGGAGCTACGATAGTGACAACTCGAGGGTTAATGGCTTGGAATAGATCCGCCCAGACGCTCTGATACTCCTCGGGCTGGTAGCCAAGAACACGCTGGACAGGAGCTTCATGGTTATAAACGCCCAGTATGAAGCTGGACACCACAAGATCGTGGGCTTTGAGGAAACCTAGGAGGGCATCCACGTTTCCCTTGAGATTGAAACTGCATAGGTGGCTATCGCGGAGGATGAGGCGAGTATGCTTGAAGAGAAGGGGGAGCGTGGAGCGACGCCATGCGCGGCTGACTAGTGATACGTCTTTCAAGGTTGTGCTTTCCGTGCTGGTAATTGAAAAGCTAGGTTCCTCGCATACGGCGTCTGAGAGGGAAAGAATAGGGCCCGCAGCATGATGACAGATGAGGTCAAAGATCTCGTGGGGTAGGGACTCGATGGTTGTAGCTGGTTTGGAGTGGTCTACAGGGGGAGCCCTGATGTCTCCCACGGTTGGTAGCTCCATGGCTTCACCCGCGTTCTGGAACGTGCTGATTATTGGCGGCCGTTGTTTGACAGGTCAAGCGGATCGTCACTCAGACAAACTAGTCTCTTGCCGCAAGTTTGCCGTGGATCGTGTTTTGTTGATGTCCAAGTTTAGTCGCGATGTAAGATTCTTAGTAATCATAATATTGGAGCCTAACTAACTCTAAATCCTGGTCCCAGTCCCGTCGCAAACAATCGTGTCGCCATTTCTTCATTATTGTGCCCCTGGTATTTCCCCCCATCTCGAACGTATTATATATGCATTGTTTGTCGCAGAAGTCGAGGTCGATAATAGCAATGGTCTATTGCATATTGAGTCTGCTGCACATGGGTCAAACTGGCTGAAAGTGCCAGCTACACGCGACCTGGTATAGCGACAGAGCCAACGCAAGCAGTATTCTCTAGAGATGCGCATTCTCGCGCAAACTCTACATCACAGAACAGCACAAGCATGCTGCGCACCCTCCACAGCAACCAGCCAGACACGCATCTGAATTGCTATGACCACCTCCACCCCCACCGCCGCCGCCTCCACCGCCCGCTGCTGCTGCAGAAGCACTCGGTGCGTTATTGACGATAATTGTCGGTTGCTCCTTGACCGGCGTCATCATAATGGGTTGCTGTGGCGGCACCGCTACCGCCTGCATTGTGCCATTTGGTAGCTGGATAAAGTACTGCTGTTGGGGTTGTGCGAACTGAGGTTGTTGCGCAAACTGGCCTTGTTGGAAGTGTGCTTGCTGAGGCTGCTGGAACTGAGGCTGGATAGGCATCGGTGCCGGCGACAGGCTCGGCGCGTAGGCCGGCGGCAGCTGTCCGTATGGCGCCTGCTGCATATGTATGGAGTTGGGATCGTGGTGCTGGAATGATTGCTGTCGGCTTGAATCGCCCTCGGAGAGGATCTTCTGTTCTTTAAGGTTGTCTGCCATTGTTAATGTTCAGGAACAGAGGAGAGCGGGAGGGAGATGAGGTATATGCAGCCTCATAGAGGCTTCGTGGTGCACAGCTGCGCCCAAGGACACACTGCAAGGCTTCACATCGATGCGGGTCATTCATTTGGCCGACGCAACATATTCTGAGGGATTGTGGCGCGGGGCCGTATGGGATTTCATGCATGGCAGGGGGATAAGAGTCCCCATGTGCCTGATAAGAGTCTCAAATTGGCATAGATGGCCTCGGCTGTGGCGCGGGGCCAATTAGAGTACGCGGGTTGGGCCGTGCAAGCGCTGCGGACATTTATTGTTTCAGGCCCTGTTGGTATTTACAATATTGATTATCGCAACAATAAAGACAAAAGGGCACACGAGGCAAGAGGATAAGGCTGTGGAACAGTTATTGTTAACACAGTAGCTGCAATGAAAAGGACCTGAGCTGTAACGGTAAATATAGACATATCTGCCACTGCCAGCCTTACCAACTGGAGCCCACTATCTGGAGGCCATCAACAACTAAATCGGCTAGTTTTGGGTCTTTGGAGGCCTCCAATATCCAGCCTTTGCCAGCAAAGCAGATACTCGTCGCAATTTCTGCTGACACTGCGCTGCTTGACAGACGTCTGATCGTATAGAACTTTCATTGACTGCCCTCCACAGTAATGCCGTCCCTGATGGATTGCCAAGAAATCTGCGAATAAGTGCGAGTGACTCTACAGGTGCTTTATATGTAGAGAAACCTAATTACGTGAACTTGTAATTGTAACGTAGTCGGTAAGCTAGTGG